>PNEQ01130105.1:0-70654 GCA_003012365.1 Medauroidea extradentata | reverse complement strand
AATAATTTTCTTTGTTTCGTTATTCCGGCCACGTGGTTGCATGAACCTACCCGCTCTCTTGACTTCCCTGGTTCCGGGACTAGTCGAGGCGCGTTCCGTAGTTTTCACGAGTACTGGTGGTGCTGGTCGGTGTTGTTTTGGGCGTAGCGCCTGGCACGAACGGTCGCTAAGATCGTGGGCCGTCGGCACACGTCAGTACGTACGAACACACGCATGTACATTAAGTATTAGAGATTGTATTCACAATAATATTTAATCTGGACATGTGCGGAAATTGTATATGTCGCAACAAAGTATCGGTATAGATAATCGTAATTTATTTTTATTTTTCGAAGCGACTTAAATAATTTAGGACCATGAGATAAATAATTTCTCGATATAAATTAATATTTATTTCAGTCACATTTGCACATGCTACATTCACAACAAGAACTTATTGTACAAAGTGGAAAATTGATCAACTCTATTATGTACACACGCATGCTATGAGAGAATGTGAATGATAGCATGCACACTTGGCGTTTCTACTTTTACACGTATGTACACGTGTACGCTAAGTGGTGGTTGTGAATCCAACTTTACTGACACAACCGTAGAAACAGTTGTTGCCTATCCCCTGTACTGAGGTACTGCTATAAAACGTGATCCATTCCCGCCACCCTCTCCCCACATGGACATGATGGGGGTCTGACTATTTGTAAACGGAATAAATGGCCAGGTATGATATTAAGACCACTGGAAATCAAAGGATAAAACTTATATATTTCAGGTATAAGGTGGTGGGTTCCTTATTGGAGCAGACATCCAATCCTTGTGAAGTACAGTAAATGTGTTAGTGTGCCCATATAGTACATACAATGTCAATGTTAGTTTGCCTCAGCGTGTTGTATACATCCCAGATGCGACACAGAATTGAGTCCTGTAAATTTTTAGGCAAACTTAGTTCCATCAACAGACATGGTGAGTCAGAAAGTATATAAGTATACTGCTTGTCCTCAAAAACTGCAACAGCTTCCACAAAGTACATAGACACCAAAGTGTTAAATTAGTATAGTCCAGTTCACAGGTGCTATGAATTATAACACGGAGTGCCAACTCCACGTGTGCTCTTGGATCTGGCTATGTACCGGTATATCTTTATGTATGTAGTAAATAGTGCCAATAGCTCGGAAAACACATATTATATAATAGTTTGTGGATCCTCTTTCGAATACATTAAATGTATAAAATTTGGAGAATTACTTGAGGACAGTAAAGTGGGGCATCATAAGACACATCATAAAGGGTCATGATAGATTACTGGGTGAACATATTATTCCGTGTTAGTATAAAGGCGGGAGACTGAAGTGTAAACTGATCAATACTTCTGTGAAATTCAATGTGTCTTGAACCATGAGCATGTATCAAATTCTGCCCTGGAAAAGTTTCCGATAAAGCAACAGAGCAAGCAAGTCAGCTTATTTTTCCAGAATGGGTATCGGAATGGAAGGAAAAGCCCCCAAAGTTAATCATAAGCAGGCATTTTGTAATGTTTGTGGCTTATTTATGTACCTGTGGTACTCATGAATTGATAACCATAGCTAAATGTTGAGCATACTGTGGCAGTATATAATTTCTGCAGGCTTTGTGCTGTAGTTCACCAGCATCTGTATGTAAATGTCTTTAAGATCCTAATCCTCCTGTGACATTTATCAACAATATATTTAAAGTGTTTATCCAATTTTCCTTGACCAAATATATGCCAATATATTTGACAGAATTAGTACTCGGAAGTTCATAACCATTTAGGCTGACACAGGGGTTGTGCAAGGGGTTTTTTGCAAATGATGTATATCACCTAGGGTTTGGTCAAAGATACAGTAAAATCATGCCGCTCTAACCATTGTCATAGATTATCGAATCCTTCATTTAGCTGGTAGCTCGTATTTCCGTAGACAAAGGCTGCACTTTTCGTGAATAGGACTATGTCATCAGCTTTTGATGTTGATTGAACATGAGGCCCCCATATGAAAGATTATACCCTGTGAATATACAACAAAGTGTATAGGGTTAAGTGTACTTCCTTGCGTCAAGCAGTTGTTTGTTTGACACAGCAGTATGGGACCCTGCTGTGGACATAGTGAGTAATTATTTTTACTAATATATGATATAGTGCAAAGTTTGCAAAAAACATGGGAGGAATGCCTAAGTATGTAATTTTATGTAAAAAAAATAACTGTTATGGGGACATTATTGAAAGCTGCAGTCAGATCGAGAAACACTTGGCCAGGATGTAAGTACTATCAGGGGCCTTACATGAAGATAAGTGGAGAAACACGAATGCTATGAGAAAGCCTGCACACAAGTGCAGTATCTGCCGAACTCCCTACATGAAACACCTAATTTTAAATTTAAATTCCCACTGAGAATGAGAGGGTATTGCCAGTGAGAATAATTCTACTAAATCACTAGTCAGGACTACACTACTTTTACGAATTGGCAGTTGTAAACAAGTTGCTGGAAATAGCATGGCATTACATACATTACGCATTTAATGATTTTTTCTCCACACAAAATTACCTATCATTAAAAAACAATTCACATACTTTGCACAGTTTCTCTACCAGTCCAACAAGCCTGGGATTTCATTGGTCAGGTACCGGTAGTGGACCATAGTGAATTTTCAAACACAATCTTACAATGTTTCAATAAACCATTTGCAAAATGTAGGGTCAATGAAAGAAAAACTGCCATATTAATTTTCATAAAAATTATCTGTGGTTTAAAGTGTTCACAAACAGCTGAAAATTGTTATATTTCATTAATATATATTTGAATTATACAACTTCATCGTAATGTACAGTTTTTTTACGATCAAGGGTATATGCCCCCAAGGGCAAAGCTTAAACAATCTACCTGTTTACATGTATAAATTTTACATAGGAGTCTATTCACTAAATTTCCTTAGTTACGGCCAGTAACTTTAAGTTACGGATCGCTTAACGCCGCTTACCTTAATTTGCGATTCACTAAGCACTTCCCGTAACAAATTCAGCTGACTTTAATTTTGCGGGCATGTTACTTGGCAACACTGTAGGGCGGCCGTCATATTACTGCTCACTGCCACTCGGATCATTGATTGTACATGCAGAAATTGCCTTGACATGGCAGTGAATTATCTCGCGCCAAAATATTTATTTTGGTTTATGTTTATGTGCTCTGAGTTGTTTACAAAACATGCTACTCGATTTCGGCGAATTTAATTAAATTTTACGTTGAAACTGTAAAATTTGTCTATTTTTAGTTGTGGAATATATAAATAACGAAGTTTTTGTTGGACTATGTACAATATTATGTAGTAAAAACGTATTTTTGCCGCATAGAGCATATTTTTAAAAGCGTTTATTCATGCGTGCTGTTTGCGCAGTAACATATATCTTCTCGTTTTTACTTTTTGTCTTATAATACTAACAAACCTATACTTTCTGTACAGATGGTCAAAACATTCCTTTCGTGTACGGATTTGTAGGTAGATCTTGTTCTGTACTACAAGAATGTTTGTCAATTTTTCATGTCTCGTTTGAGTGGGCAAATTTAATTTTCAGTAACTGCTCATACAGTTTTGGATTTTGCGTTAATATTTTTCTTTGGTTAATATTTCCGTAACAGATATTGAAAATGGAAATACGTGTTCAGTAGAATCACATGTGTTTTATTCGTTAGCAACTTGAAAATAAATCCGTAATGGTCTGGTAAATTGCATGGTTCAAATATTTACACTAGATACTTTAAGGGGAATATCTACATTTAGTTCATTATACCTAAACGCTATAAACTCGAAAAATAGCCTGCCAATCTCATCGTAGCAAAATGAAATAGTTTCACATTAGAAACCACAATGCAATACATCACATGTATACCTACCGTTAAGGCATTCCTTCACGTTTTCGATATTGTATACCAAGAGCTCTTAAATAATTTAATGTTGTGTCGTGTTTTCACTGTCGAAAAGAACCTACTACACCAATGTAGGCCTGGGCATAGCATATTAATAAGCATTTTTACACTTGAAATAAAATATTTTATAGTGTACTGTGATCAGAATGTGGTACGTGCGATAACAAGAAAGAACCTTGCCTTCACCCATCTCAGTGTCTTTTACTATGAATTCTCAAATACATAACTATAACACAAGGCAAAATGACAATGTTCATTTTAAACATACAAACTTTTCTAGTTCTTTCAATATTGTCCTCCACAAAGGGGGAAAATTATTCAACAAGTTGCCCAAAAAATAAAAAAGATAAATTCATTGAAAAAATTTAAAAAGGCTGTTTTTAAACTTTTCATTGACAAGTGTTATTATTCTATCGATGAATTTATCAATGACAGCACTGATAATAGAGCTTCCTGCTTTTGATATTAATGTTATAATTGTCTTGTTCTAAAGAATAACAAAAATTTTATGTGTTATGCTTGCAAGCTTTTTAGATGTATTTTATCATGTAACAGTCATTATTGTACAAGATGTGTATTGTTATTGCAAAATTTGACATGTCCTATATCGTAATTGCTGTATATTCAAATTGGACGAAAATAAATTGAATTGAATTGAAGTTGTAATATAAATTGTGTGTAAGAAAGAATTAAGTTCCAATTGCATATTTTTGTTTCATTGAAATGTGAAAATATATTTGCTATTTTTTTGCAAGAATTGTACATATTCTACCGCTGTTGTATTTTGTATATTTTACTATTGAAAATTGACAGCAGCAGTTTCTACATCATACTGAAAATAAAAAGAAAAATATCTTGACAACATTACTCTGAATGTTCTCTGTGGTCCCATGACTCTACTTGCAGAACAAAAAATAAACTACAGTGTGATTATGTATTCCCTCCTTTCCAAACCTTTCAATGTTACTGTCAAACTATTTGGCATAATTTTATGTAAGTAAAATGCACCTACCCGGAGCTGTTTTAAACATATTCAAGGTTCTGAAGTAAAGGAGTAACATCCTTGCCTGGTCTGACATTGCACATACATGTAAGGTTTTGACTGTGCAATGTTTGTCCCAGTACTAGAACTGTAGGACTTCATGTGCTGACCCTGCCATTGTTAAAAACAATCAGCTGCAGAGTTTATTTTAGAACACTTGGATAATGTCTTGTAAATTTGAGTACTAGATTAATAGATAACTTTGTGGAAAAATTATCTGTTGCTGTGTTGGCCAGCTTGAAACTTGTGTCTTTAATGTGTGTGTTCCTTAAAAGTAACCAACAACCCTGCTCTGAAATGTGTTTTAAATAAACAATGCACTGGGAACACACACAATAGCTAAGCAAAATAATCTGTCTTTCTATCCTGCTGCAAAAATGTTCCAACGCCCATCAATTAGTATTGACAGAAGCATGCTCACTGTTAACATAATATGAGCGTGTGCATATGTCTACATTTGGCGCAAGTCTTTAACTACCTAATACATGTGTAGTGACAATGGGATTAGAGTTTGTCATAAATACAAATTACTAACTCGTAATAACAATACGTAGGTAGTGCTTAACATATGGACAATATGGTCATTTGAGACAATCTTAGATGAACAAGAAATGAGACAAGAATTTGCAGAGTTCTATCCCAGCGCATATCTTAAGTGTTGTAGGAAAACCAATGGCCTTACTGGGAATCAAACCCAGATACCTTCTGAATATATGTTAACTGTTTTACAGCTGCACTAATTTGCTTTGTCTCATGTTAACTATGTAATATGACAAAAATATTTTGATGATTTTACAGAAAACTTTTTTGTTTAGACAGTTTTTTCTCTAATATTTTACAATTTAGAATGCCGAAACATCCTAGGCTTTTCTATGCATCCTTTTTGGTACAGAAGATATAACAATGTATAAATACTGCGAAAAGAAAGTTGGTAGGTAATTTTAAAAAAATTTACAGTTACGTTTATTTAATGAATGTTCTTTTCTGCTGTATTTTGAAACTGGCTGAACATTACAGTTACATGATTGCATATGAAAAAACGGTTCCATTCAAGTTGTTGGCATAGGAAACTTGAAACTAATCTTGTTTGTTGTACAAATATGGTATTTAGTGAGTTGTAGTGTAATATTACATTTTCTTACACAAAAAAAAAATAAACGTACTTGTATCATTAAAAATTCTTGTTTATAAAAGTTAATGTTTAGATGAGACTTTTGTTGTTAGGATGTCAACCACATAGTATTTAATTTATTTTGAGGTTCTACATGTCCTCGGATAGCTTCACATACTCAGTAGAGGTACACTTGAGGAAAGGGTATGGAATCAACCAGGGCCTGTATTGAGGAATCATCACCTGGATTGAATTACAATAACCCTGGAAAACTGAACTCAGTAACCTTCAGGATGTGATGTGAAAATCCAATGCTCCAACTCACTTTTTACTGCACCACCAATACAGTAGGGTCAGCTAGGGTGATTATTGTGAATTTGTTTCATTTTTGTTGTGTAACTTACTTTGGAACTATAGGTAATGAGTTATAGGGCCTACATATAGAAGGTTTGTCAGATAGTGTAAGCTGTTTTCATCTCCGTGTTAAGGGCGTGGTATACCACAATTTTCATCATCATTATTTTATTTTTTATTTGTACCAGATATTTTTTTTTCTTATTTTAGACATAAAATGTGACTAAATTTGGTTCTTATGAAATTTCTTTATCTCTCATAGTTTTTGCGTAATGGCTTGTTAAAGTCATATTTTACATGTTTCCGTTTTAACGACTACACTAATATCAACTGATATACCAAACTAAAAAAAAATCACAGTGGATAAAGACATTGCAGGCTACAATGACGTGCTCACATAAAATTAAAGAATAAAAATTATTTGTATTTTTAAGAGAATTATTACATTTTTAAAATTTTTAGTTTTAGTTTTAGCATTTTTTAAAATTTCAAATAGTTTTATTCTTCAATTTTATGAGCATAACATTGTAGCCTGCAATGTCTTTATCTACTGTGATTTTTTTTAGTTTGTTGTAACAGTTGGTTTTAGTGTAGTCGTTAAAACGGAAACATGCAAAATATGACTTTAACAAACCATTACACGAAAACTATGAGAGAAAAATATTTCATTAGAGCCAAATTCAGCCATATTTTATGTCTAAAATAAGAAAAAATATCTAGTACAAATAAAAAATTTAAAAATGGCGATGAAAATTGCGGTAGAACGTGCCCTTAAGAAGGCGTGGTGCATAAATCGGTGCACTAAATAAAAATGTCAAGTTTCTCAAAACAATTATGCAATTATCAGAACAGAACACTCTTAGACAACAAATGTTGCTAACTTTATGAACAAAAACATTTTCCTAAGAGAGACATATGATGGGGAAAATGTCTGTCGTTGCAATTTTGTACATCTGATAGCAGCGGGAGAGATTGTGCTTAGTGAATGCGTCAATCTAGAAAAATTTTTGCTTACAAAGATGGCAAAAATTTTTCTCTAGGATTGTTCTATTCAAGTTTTTTCTACATTGGCTTCCCCGATGTTGACGTTATATATACATGTATACTAAAAAAAGGTCACGGTTGCTCACAACTGACCCCGTATTAGCCTGCTTTATTTTATTAACACTGTGTTGTTTCTTTTACTCTCAACAATTATTAGATTTGTTACATTACAACCAGTCTGCTATTGTTAATGTACAGTTACTAACACACCCACTGTTCCCTGTGTAGCAGTACAGGTGATGTTCATGCCACCTGTATACAATGTACCACTGACTTGAAGTGGGTTCAGTGATGGCAAAATCTGATAACCACATGTGAAGTGTTAAGGAGGCATACATAAATAAGTCCAGCTAACAATAGGATAAATATATGTACATTAATGGAACTAACTCTGAGTCTTTCAGTACAATTAATTTACTCTACCTAGGTTATGGCTTGCATACCCTTTCAAAATAACCTGTTAACTTATTGCCTCGTAAGGGAAATACTTTTAAGAAACTATAGGCCTGCGTAAATGATATTTTTTAATACATGATACATATTTACACTTTTTTGTGATCACTGAAAACACCGCATCCTCTCCCCTCACCATTACATATCGCAAAGCAATGCCACAATCATTTACAGCAGCTTAGCTTGACATTTCGTTCCAAGTTCCGCTGCTGTTATGAGTGTACGGCAGGCTTAGTTCTACTTGAATTTTTAAAAGTCAATGGTTCATTCATAAAGTGCACTGGAGCTCATTGTGGTTTCTGATCAGCCAGCAGCGTTGAACCTCCACTGCAGCAATGTGCGCGTGCCCCTCAAGGCGCTCAATGTTTGGTAGAGTAGAGTACTGAAGGAAGCTAACCCTGAAGTAATGGAAAAGGCATATAATACCATGGTTAGACCAATATTAAATTATGGAGCAGCGGTCTGGGACCCCTATGTAGAGCAGGAGATACAGGAGCCAGAAGGGATGCAAAGGTGGGCAGCGCAGTGGGTGAAAGGCACGTGGAGAAGAGTGGGGCAGGATGGAAAGGATGAAAGATACTTCAGGCCTTCATTAATGATGAAGATGGGTTGGCGTTCCCTAAAGGAAAGAAGAAAGGTGGAGAGACTAGTCAGAACGTATAGGGTGGTGAATGGAGAGGAATGGGGTGAGTTAGCCGAAATACAAATTTATTTAAAGGTGTGTACAAAGCTACGTAAAAAACAGTGGTTGGATTCAGAGAACTTGGCGAAGGACAAAGCAGGGAGGGCAGTCTGTATTAATGAGAACAATTAGGTAGTGGATTGTGTTGCAAGAAGATTTGGTGACAGGTAGGTATTTGTGGAAGTTCACGATGCACTTGTTGAGGGAAAACGATTGAGAGGTTAAGTAGTTGTCTGCAGGCGTCAGCCCAATTGCAAGGTTATTATTATTATTAAAAATAGTTTACACAGTCATGATAATGCTGTTTTACATAGGGTGTAAATTTTATTTGGTATGAACTTTTACATATAACTTACTGTAAGCAGGAGTGACTTTGTGACATCTGTAAATTGAAATGTGGCTGGCTCAAGTTAGTTCTGTGGGTAATTAGTTGGATAGAAAGAATTCAATTCCTCAAACAAAAAAAATTTTAACTGTAGCAATACGAAAACAACTGCAAAGTGTTTTCTCCGAGGGCCCAGGCCTAAGTTACCGTGCTAATGTGCAATTTTCTAAAATATAACCTAGCTCGTATACCGCAATGATTTTAATTATAATGGTTTATTTGGGACGCAAAACTTGAAAGCTCAACGAAACATATTTATTTTATGTAGCAGCGATTTGAAAAAAAGAAAAGACACATACAAGAGTATTCAAGCAAGCCTGTCTTGACACAGAATATGTTTCTACACACAATTTGAACAACAAACCCTTCGTTTAAAACACAGGCACTTATTAATTGTAAACAGCTCGCATTTTGTCATTAATTAACATCTTGAATATGCAACACCGATAATTGTGTAAAAATTACGGCTCGTCACTCGGCAGATACTGTTCCCTGTACGAATATTTTATTAAGACGAATATACACACGAGCTGTATGGTTTTTCCATCTAAAATAATAATGATTTAAGTTACTGTGGATTTTTCGCAATTCCAACATAAATTAATTTCACTATTGTCGTTTCGGACTATGAAATGTTCTAACCTCACTAATCCGCCATGATTTTTTACACATTTGTAAACAAGTTACGGCAAGCCAGTAAGTTAACACCACCCTAGAACCCATCTGTTAACTTACGGTCGCTCACTTTCAAGTTAAGGTAAGCAAAATGCTTACTGAATCGCCCCGGGAAAATTTACGGCAAATGTTAAGGTGACTGGCCGTAACTCTCAAGTTACGGTTACCTTAAAAGTAAGTGAATAGACCCCATGGTCTTTATTTTAGTAATATAATATATCTGTGTAAAGTCTTTTTATGAACTTAAAACTCGCCTATCCAACATAGTGACCATTGTAGGCTACCTCCTTAACAATGAAAATCAGAAAAAATTTTGCTTGCTTCCCTTTGGAAATTTGAGTTATGTGCCGGTTTAGGATGAGCAGATGTCGCCTTTTATGTAACTAATGTTTTAAAAAGAAGGAAACTTATTTGATAAATGCCCCAACTGGTGGTAGGCGACGTTCTTTTTTATTTTTATTTGTAAAGCATCAACAGTAACAGTGTACAGTGTTGTTGGACTGAAATCTTTCTGTAAAAGCATAGCTTCAGCTTGTAGAAGGTATGGTTGCTTTTTTTTGTACCATAAACGGCATTGATTGAATATGGAATTAACACTGGGTGGTGGAAGTTGTCCACCACAAGAACTCAAGACTAAAATTTTGAAATAGCTAATTTAAAAAAAAGTTAAAATGTTACACTTTTAAACTGAAATGTGTCACCTTTTAATATATATTACATAAAAAATAATTCGACCAAGGAAATGATAAGCAGTCGGTATCTTATACGTAATTATTCCCCCTTACATTGATTTTTTGGGGTCTCACGACCCCCTGCCTAGACCCAGTGATTCCACACCAGTTAAAAATTCTACCTATAAGACTGTTGAATGAAAGGTCTTCTATCTGTATTTCAGTGTTATGACACACACTGAAGTGACAGATTAAATCCTGTTGCTTCAAAACCGATGCAAAGTGAACATTTTATGCTTAGTGTTGATTCAATCACAAGGCCAATTTTATGAAAATTTCTTTGGTGACGATAGGTACAGATGTTTTTCAGCTGAAAAAGTTTTGTCACGTACATAGCAAGACATTACAGCAAACTAAATGTGCCTGCAGGCGAACTGGAACACAAAATCAATAATAATAATAATGTCATCCTTGCAATTGGGCTACTGCCTGCATGAACTCTGAAGGAAATGGCGAAAATAATTTATTTTCAGCTTGTTAGTTTTGCTTTCAATGATATAACTAAAAAGGAAGGTTTAAGGTTACTTATAAAATAAATTTAATAACTGACTTAAAATTCATAACCTAAAAATACATTCTAGTACTGTGCGATTTTGAAATTTAAATGTATAACACTACCACAAGCCTTTTATTACGAAAAATCCATATTTTTACATATACAAAAACTGGCTTATATATTAACGTATAATAAGGTCAGAAATATGTGTGATTTTCCATTTAGTATTAAATACCGCACATAAGAAATATTCTGTTCCGTGTTCCTTTTAATTTCATAACGAAAACAAGCTGCCACTGCCAGCCAGTGTCTATGATGTCAGCAGTGAACACGCCAGCCAATAGAGAGCGGGGCCAGTCCTGTCTGTAGCGGCTAGTCATGCATGCGCATTGGACAACTTTCAGGTGTGTGAAAGTGAATTAACATAAAAGTTGGATATCTTTACCTGTATCCAGTGTTCTATGAACTTAAAATATTTAGGCCAGTATTATACTATCATAGTTATATGACATAGACATTTGATCATATATATATGATGGAAGATAATATGATCATAGGTTCCTTTGGCCAGTATTACACTACATCATGTATTTGAACATTTATTTGGTCATATTTAATGTTTACAAAATGGATGAACAGCAGTTTTGTGCTATTGGTGCATGTGTTACTGCAATAATAACAATATGTATATTGTTAAAGATGCAAGAATCGAAAAATAGGAAAAAATGTTTGTGGGTTAAGCCATGGATTGCAAGACGTAACAGTTTAGGCACACATGCCCGATTACTGAAAGGGCTTCAATGTGAAGACTGTGAACATTACGTAAACTATTTAAGAATGGATGAGGACACGTTTAATTATGTAGTTGTGAAAGGGACTTCATTTATCAAGAAACAAAATACAGACATGAGGAACAGTATAAGTGTGGAAGTGCGACTCATGGTAACAATTTGGTTCTTAGCAACCGGTGAAAGTTATGCAAGTTTGCAGTATAGCACACGAATACCACAATGTACTAAAATCATTCCTGATACATGCGAGGCATTATACAAGTCAATGAAGGACGACTATGTAAAGGTAAGTAATCTTTATAACAACCAGCTACAATGTAAAGTAATGAAATAATTCAGTAACAACATGTTCAAAAGAAATGATGATCTATCTTATGCTGCAAAATGTCTACATTGTAACCTCATTATTTTCATCAATAATATTTGCACAATATAATGCAGTGAATATGGCATCTGCTGGAATAGATGAGACACATGTGACATTTCCAGTGTTCCCATGAAATGCAAGCTGTGGATCGCTTTGATTTGATGATGTTGACCCCTAGCTGGCAACTTACGAAGGACCACTAGATAAAGTTATGACAGGTGTTATTACCAGAGCATCAATTATGTCCCAAGTCTCCTATTAATACAGTCTGAATTTTGCATTTTACCTGCCTAAATACACTTTCATTGCTAGACTGCAGAATACTGCGCAGTTCGCTTGCAACAAAATTCACAAATCTGTCACACTGATCTCCTTCGTTTGCATTTGGACACTTTTGAGTTGCAGTGTTTGACATCTCCTCATTGTGGCTGATGCTTACAGTAGGACGGAGTCAACTGTTCCACATTTCTGTTCTTTGGGAATATGTGTACACGATGTAGATTGTGTGGGCAGACTATCATTCAACTTGTTTTGCTCAGGGATCTGGAACAAAAAATAAAAATATCTATGTTTTGTTTCAGGTTCCTGATACAACAGACGAGTGGAAAAATATTGCAAAAGAGTTTGAGGAGAAATGGATTGTATTCAATACAATTGGTGCAATGGATGGGATACACATCAAAATGAATTGCCCTCCCTCCAGTGGCTCACATTATTTTAATTACAAACATTTTAATAGCATCATGTTGTTTGCTCTAGCAGATGCTAATTATAAATCCGGATATGTTAATGTTGGCACTAATGTTAGGGTTGGTGATGCTGGAGTCTATGCCAAAAGTGCATTAAGGCAATGTCTTAATGACAGATCTATCTCAAATATTCCAGAAGATAAGAAACTGCCAAATACAAATAATGTATTACCCATTTGTAGTACTCGCCGATGATGCTTTTCCTTTAAGTTATTATGTTATGAAGCCTTACCCATTGAAGAATATCACAATATAGGAAAAGGTATTTAATTATAGACTGTCTCGTGGAAGAAGGCTGGTAGAAAGTAGTTTTGGAATTTTGGCTACTCGGTTCAGAATATTCTTAACTACAATCAACCTTTCACCCGAAAACGTGACAGCAGTTCTACTGGCCGCTTGCACATTACACAACATGTTAATTGAACAGAGAAAGAAGTTGTACACACGAACAGACATTAACACTGTAGAGTTAGACTGCTATTAATTTTCTGAACTACATACACATGAAGAACATCAAGAAATGCCACCTGTACAACCACAAACTAGTGTTGGTCATTTACGACATGGCCGAGAAGTGCGTGGGGCATTTAAACATTTTTACAATAATATGGGAAAGGTCCAATGACAGGACAACTACATCAGTTGAAATACATGAACATTCTATAAGGGAAATGCACCAACTAGCAGTGCGTAAGGCATTAGAGTTTTTAAAATGTGTTTTACATTCTAACTACTTTCTTTCAAGATACTTACATTGAAGGGCATTTATTCGACCGGTGTGTATTATCCAATACTTCATTATTCCACTGCCTTATTATACAGAAAGTAACTAAATAATAGAATTACTCGGTTCAGTAAAGCATTCACATTTTCTTCATCTTCCTCAATAATACTGTGATAGTTTGCTAATTCTACATTTGACTGTGATTTATCAGCTGTTGTTGCAGTGTCCAGAAATTTCAGCATATTAAACCAATATGCAGTCGGCTTGTATACGGAGTCTACATCAGCACCACTTGAAATACTTTTCATTATCTGTCACGGACAACAAACAGTAAACATACTTTATTGACCATAAACGCGGTTTTTTTATATTAATGTTTATTAACAAGTTTTAGCTTTTCTTTGTTAAGTGTGAGAAGTGTGTACTACTATCAACAGATCTACTATTATTTTATGTACTTACAATTAATCATAACCTTTTGTGTGTTAGGATTTTCTATACATCATATGTTTAGGTTATGTTGCTGACTTGTCAATGAGACCATGCAATATATACAAATGTCATCATAATTAAACTTGTTCCGCGTATGTATTGATGGGAATTGTTTTTCTTACATTCATTTTATCCGCTAAGTGTTGACATCGTAATCCATTAATTTTTTTCATTACATCCATAGCTGTACAACCTTCAGCAATACTGCTAACAGTCTCTGCAATTTGACTGTGAAATGCAACACGCTTATTCCTGTCATTATACTCAGGGTGTTTACTGTTATATAGCATTCCATTTGATTCATTCTCTGAAATCAACAATTTAGTGGCAGCAACTGTCCATGTAACCTTTCCTGACGCCATCTTTCTTGCAAATATGATCATATGTTCTCTCTGCGAGAACATATTATCAAATACATTTGATAATAGTTCAACTGTGATCAAAGTATGGATATTACTCGGTAATATCTTTGATCATACACGTATCATCATATTTATATGTCATATAAGTATGGTAGTGTAATAGAGACATTACGTTTTCGTGTACACATTTAAGATTTTAATAGTTACGAAGTACAGTAGAAGTACGAAACTGAAATATTTTTTCACCAAAGAAGCAATTAAAAATGGGCAACGATTTATTATCCTTTCCGCAAAATATATTTTGAGGGCATTTTTTCGTGGCAAACGACGAGAAAATAGAGTTGGTTTGTTGATGAGGTAATTTGTACCCTTAAAAACTTTGTTTAGCTTAAAACATTTATGCAAATTATAATGTAAATAAATAGCTAATATGTTTTATAAGTACCTGTTTGGCTAATTGCTTGGAACAGTGACGTTACCTCTCTATTTTCCTTGCTGGGGTGGGTGGTTTCAACATCACATCTCTCTCGTCGATTTATTTCCACATTACACGTGCTTTATATTTATGAGTGATGCTGTTGGGATTCTCTTTATTTCATAAAACGGGAGGGCTATCATTTTAGTTTTAAGTCTTTCATACCCTATCTCGGTGAACATTGAACTTACAATCATCTAGACCTAATTAAATATATTGCAGTATAGTTGTATGTAAGCTACTCGTATTCACTACACATTAGCAATGAATTATTTAGAAATAATGAATGTATCACGATTTGATAATTTACGACTCGCTGAAAGACGAATGCCACATGTATAGCCAATTAGGTAGTAGGCCTACGATCACAAATACCATGCCACACAAGTTAAAATAACTTACGTGAATTTCAAAACTAGGTCACCCAAATTAATACCCATAGGCGAAGCTAGAGGTTAGCTAATGGGTGGTCCTAGCCTTCACTATTCTCCTAAATATTGGGGGGGAGGGGGGTCCGGGGGTCCTCCCACGGGAAATTTTGAATTCCATGGTGAAAATGGTGCTATTTAAGCATATTTTGGTATCTGGACATTAAATATAACACAGGTAGAAATATTAATATTTTTCTGAAAATAATTTTTGAAGTGACCAATTTAATAAATACGAAATCTAAAAAAAAAAAAAAAAACACACACATGCAATTAGCCAAGTCAATATTTAGTTTTTTAGCTACAAAATTTTGAATTTATGAGGTTTGATGAAAAGTCTTATATCTTAATTTAAGAAATATTTTAACATTATTTTTTTCGAAGCATTGGGAAGGGTGGAAGATAATTTTGACAAAAAATTTAAAAAATAAAATTAATGTATAAACAGTTCAAAATTGTTTTACTAAAGTACAGAACCTAACTTACATTCTTTAATATTTAATGCGAACTAGTTTTATAGGTATATTGTACATTCCTCGACTACTTCGATTCTGCTACAACCATTGTAAGATAAAACTAGCACTAGGGACAAAAACAAATGTAATAAAAATCCTTAGGTTATGTCCAGCAAAACAATATCATGCACAATAAATATCACCACAACCTACACAATTAAACCTGCTAGCTAGTATACTGCATAGTAACATGTAACAAGAATTATTTTAGAATACAAATTACAATTTTTGGGAAGTTAATAAAGGCCTGAGTGTATTTTGAAATTTGTTTAGACCTCGAATGATTTTAAAAGAGTTCACAAGTTCATTTGTCTATCAAATGTTACCATTGTTTTGAACTCTTCAATAACATATGCCACCTGGCCAGAATTAGCAAGATTCTGCTCTACATAAGGAAGCATGAGATTTTGAAGGCGGTCTTGTGCCATTGTTGATGTCAACTTGATTTTAACATGGCTCCTCTTGGAAAATCCTCTCTCGCAGAAACAACAAGTTACAGGAATAACAGCAAATTTGGCCAGCAATTGGTAGAAGTTCTCGTAAGTTTGGTTACTGTTGTACTCTGAAATCCATATCAGCCAGTCATTAAAAGTTTTCGGAGGATACTCTTCCCCTATCTTGCTTTTCAGCAGACACATCTCAGCTTGAAGCACTGGAACACTCAAGCAAAACTTGTCACTTAAAATCTGAACATCGTTCTGAGTGGAAGTGAGTCTCATAGTTCTGCCAGTAGCAGAAATAATGTCTTCGGTTTCTTGAGAAAATCAGGTTTTCAAACCTTAAATGAGAGAATCGATCACAGCTCTAAATATGTGTACTCTGCATTCGTCCTTTCTTGATTCAAATAAAAAAGTGCTTTCTGAATGGTCATCTATTTTATATGAAGGGGTAACAATTCCTTCTCGGATTTTGTACATCAATTTCTAATTTCACACATTTTTTTCTCTACCTTACTGTACATCTCATCGAAGCTTCACTCTTCATTTTTCAAATGTTATATAGCAGAGGCAAGCATCTGGACTTGTTCCATTGTCACACACAGATCAATAGTAGACGACTGTAACATTTTGCTTGTCTTCAAAATAATCAGCAAAATTGGAAGCATGATTTCTAAACTCAGCATGAAGTTTAAAGATTTCATCTGAGTGAAGATAACTTTCCCACTTGCTCTTGCTTTACTGTCAATAGTCCCTCAACTGTTACCTCAATAGCATCCACAATAGACACATAGTTCATTTGAATAGCTGAAACAACTTCAGTTCTGCAAGTCAATCATGTTGACAACTCCAACACATTTGTTGTGTTATTAGGAGGCTAATAAATTGAATTGAATTGTTGTCGAGAGACACTTTAATGTTTGCAACATTGGTTGCACTGTCTTCACAATATCTTAAAAACAGCATGTCTTTGGGACTTTCTTCAAGCATAAATGCACTGTATTACACCAAAAAAGTCGAAGATTACATTATTCTCGTTGTGTGATGCACAAGCATTTACAAGTGCTAAATTCTAGCAGTGAGCATAGTAGTGTACGTACATGATTAGAACATTTTTTGCCTTACATCTTGTCTGTACCCCAGAGAGCTCACCTGACATTGTGGATGCACCATCAAAACAAACAGCAAGAACATTACTCCATTCACACTTAATGGTTTTAACAATGTTGTCCAGTGTCGTAAAAATGGTCTCAGCATCACAAGTTTTCAGATATTGTATCGTAGTGAATCTTTCCACTTGTGCAGAATGTTTTCCCTTTTCAGAAGGTGGAACAGAACACTTAAATACAGCCATTTTCTTATGATGTCCCACGTCAGACGTTTCATCTGCAATAATGGAGAAATGTTGACCCTTGATTTCCACCATAACTGCTCGTAGCGTCACATTGTTGAAGGCTGCAAAAATATAATTTTGAATTGTACTGCTTGTATAATTAAAGTTATTTGGCAAATTTCCCAAATGCTGCCGAATAAAAGGGTCGTACTTTTTCAGCAAACAAAATATTTTTAGAAATTATCTTTTCTTGTTCACTGTCCTGTGAATCATTGTGGCCTCTCAAGGGCCCTACTCCCTTTGCTAGCATTATATCCACTAATCGGGTATTGTATTCGTTATTTTCCTGTCTTTGCATCTATTTTTGTTTCAGTTGGAACTCTTTCCCTAAATCCAAGGTAACATAAATTGACATTCCGGACAAAAATTGGTTTCAGCTATATACACTTGACTGATGGCGATGTGACAACTGGTGTACTCCGAATTTTTCGTTGGCCCTGTTCCACACTCGGAAACCAGTTGTTAGAAATGAGTCATCAATATTTCCTGCGTGTGTAACTTTCATTTCTGGCAAAGAAACGACACGGAAAACAGAAAGCTGCACCCTTTTCAATGCTGTATTCCAACCAATTGTAACTGGCAAACCATTGATGACGAAAAGACCTTTTCTTGTTATAAACTGTATTTTCTGGGTAAGTAGATAAATGAAGTTGAAATGGCCCATGATGTACGAGGGTTGAATTTTTTTCAATCTCCGATCGGCTGTAATAAAAAAAACGGGAATGAATTGGGAAATTATTTTAATGCCAAAAGAAACGTACATCTTTACACTATTTTTCCACATAACCACCGTACAGATTGAGGCATTTGTCGTACCGATGCACCAGCTTGCCGACTCTGAGATGTGAGTTTGGCCGCTCCACATGGTTGGTGGAAGGGGGTAAACACTACGTGTCGATTTACGAGTATCGATTAATGAGCATACTCTAATCACAACAAGAGGTTTCAGGGGACAAGGCTGAATATGCAGGGGACATTATTCTTTACAGAGGGTATCGGACAGACAGTAATTGTTGCAGTCCGACTATCGTTATTTGAATATTCTCGTCCAGTTATGCTCTCTGCATCTGGAAACATATTTATTTAACATTAAATTTATATTAAGCTAGTTTTATTTAACAAGCATTCAGAAAGACATCAAATAAATACATTTTACAAATACACATACTTTCACTATGTTGCAAGAAATTACAAATCACAAATAATATATCAGTAATATATCTAATAAACTTAAAGGGAAAAAATATCAATTATAATAATCTAAGATTTAAAACTATGCATAATTCTACAGCGTATATTTTTTATAATTAACAATAAACAATAATGGTTGTAATAACATACATTACAAAGTCACGCTCACTACCAGTATCTTGCTCGTCATCACCACTGCTCTCGTTTTTATTCATATGTTTGAGGAAGCATGTAATCGCTTGCTGATCCGATATAGATGATTATTTCATACTGCAGAATTGAAATTTAAGACTTTACTGTTCATTATATGGTTACATGCACACGGCGTGAAGCCAACTAGCTGGGTGCTGTAGTGTGCGTGCATAAATTCATTAATTGAAGAAAATAGTGTACTGTTTTATGCGTCGGATATTTCCATTCCTTCCTTTCTCTGCGAGTGTATCTGTGTATGCGTGTTTCCGAGGTTTATTTGTAGATACTTTAGTATTCCAATTGTTCACGTGCTTGTAAAAAGAAGGTTTGTGGAATTCTCCACCACCTCTTAAGGAATTGGTAGTAAGGATTGTGTTGACACCTGTGAGACCTAATGGGTGGTCCTGTGCATACCCGGACCACCCCATAGCTTCGCCTATGGAGGGGAGGCAGTTGCGCCGAGCCAAAATAGGCTCCGCCCCTTCCCTCTTGCATTTTCGAGTATATTTAATTCCAACTACGACTCGAGGAGCAGGTGCAGAGCATATTTCCTTGTGTTGCGCTGCGTCGTTGCAAAACGTAAGTGGTGATATTTAATCGGCCCCTGTCTGACTGTGCAGGCCGTAATGATGGTGCAGACAACCGAATTAGCTTCAGATTGGATAAATTATTCACACACAACTTTGGCTGACATATTAGTCAACTGCATCATCAGCCTCTTACGACATGAAATCTGTTGACAAATGAAAATCTTTGTTTAGTTCTTATTTAAGGAAAAAACCCGAAAATGTAGTGTTACAACAGCAGATAATAGTAATGTCTGCCCACTTTCCTGCCCTCTATAACATGTAGACGTTGTTCGGGGTAAATAAGGCTGCGAGAACATTCAAGTATGGTGAACGAATGGGCACCAGCATAGTCAGTTTACTCGGACTAGCACTTGAGACTCTTACGGCGAGTGTCGTGGTCAAAATGCCCGGACCATCACCTTATATACGGACGTCGGTAGCGTAGTTGAAACAGCGTTCTGTTGTATAGGGCTAACAGAACTCCCTTGTTACACTCATGGAGCAGACACTGAGTTTAGCAGGACTGTGAAATGATCCAGGACACCAATATATAATAAAACACGTAACTCGAAATATACCCTACAATAATCAATATGAACAGTGCAACGTTAGGGACGTGACTGTTGAGAGAGAATCACCCTTAAGCTTTACGAAGACGTAAAGATCACTCACCAATACATAGTAAATACAATATCGTATTTAGGTTGGAAAATTTGCGTGGGAAGCATTGATGGAATCTGAAGTTGTCGCACGGCCAGGAGTTTATGGTAGTGTGGACTCCTTACCTTGTAGACGTCAGGCAACGTGCAAGCGGCGACAAAGGCTTGTGGTTACGGCGGATGGCGTCAAACGCCTCCTCCCAGCACAGCCCTTTCGACTTTGCACGTTTCGAAGTCCCTCAGCAGTTGCAGGAGGTGCGCTGCTTCGGGTGCCGCCTCAGGTTGCAGGGGTGACTGGAGTCACCCGGTGTTCGGCGTCGTGGTGTGAGGGGCACTCGAGGGTGCTTCCTGGCTGTGCTGGTGTAGCAACATGGCCACTCTGGTGGCCGGTGACGGCCTAAAGGATGGCGTGCCGGGGCATCATTGGCGTACCAGGCTGGATTGAGATGCGCCCACCACATATCCGCACACGCGGGTGCGTTGGTTTGTCGCTGCTTGGCGGTGGTATCGGGGTCTTCGTTGTATGCGTGCCGATGTGGCATACTGTACTGCTGGTTGGAATTCCCCCCAATTTTACCAACCAACCCAGGAGGTCCAGGAAGGGTAAACAAATAGGGTAAACCGATCAAGACAGCTTCTTGTCCAGCTAAGCAATGAAAGGGAAAAACAGCACTAACGTGGACACAAGTTGTTGATCAGTGCTCCTTATTCAAATTCAGAGACAGGGCCGAGCCTCCTTTCCCCAACACTTCACATTAAAGATTATTAATTTAGACACCATGCAAATTAATTAAATTATTTTTTTTTAAATTTAGGAGCATGAGAGATTTTGTATATTAATATTTATGAAATGAGTAAGGTCTAGTAAATAAAATTGTAATAATTCAGAAAAAAATTTTTAATACCTTGATTAGTAGATTAGATAACAATAAATTCTTTGCACAATGAGTATTTGGTGTATGTAGATTAACCAATACGGTATATTAACAAATCAAGAAAAGCATGTAGGGCTTAATATTATCATAATAAATAAGTTAAACAAGGGGACCCCAAGGCACAAAAATTAATTAACTAACTTACATTTTAATATTACATATTTTAACAAATTTTCTATTTTCGTTGTTCAATTAATTTTGCAGAGGTTGTGATCTAATATAAAAGAAAGTCTCAAATTTTAATAATTAGTGCTGTGTGCACATCAAGTAGTTAGGACGAGAGAAGGAAAATAAATATATTGGCTGGACTTTCCTGGCTGTCCTTCATGGGGACACTCTTGCCACCGCCGAAAGATGTTAAATCTCCATCTCGCCCATGGCTATCGATGACGGCACAGGAAAAGGATGAGTAGAAATAATGTTACTTCTACATCGGAAGATGTAGACAAGCCAAATCCCTCAAATGCTGGATAGGCTTCCTTTCCTTCTACATAGCAAAGAGTTGAAACCGTGGTGGGGATCGCTAAATTAAACAAGCAAACAAATTATTTTTAAGATGAACATCATACAAACAAAGTAACACTAGGGCGCAAAAGGGAATAAATTGAAAGAATAAACTCACCCTAGGCGGAAATCTTGTCGGATTACGACATTACAAACTGATAAATAACAATAAGTGTTTGGTTGATGTTCATGCCATGAAATGTAAGAAACAACAAGGTCGAGACAAAGGAATGCCTAGAGGTTATAGGCCGGCAAAGAGTCGTAGATACTTGATGTTACCAAAATAGGTTTTCGACAGTATCGAACAATATTTCCTAACATAATATTTTAAAACACACACATGTTTTAATAATCAAAACATGATATTTTAATTTAAATTTTACCAATTAAAAAATTTGTTTGTTTCACTTTAAGACAAATATGATCAGATCATGATTAGAGTTGGTCAGAAGTATTACAAAAGAACTGTTCCATCATTATACCACACTGCATTAACTGCACATAAATAATTACCTGAAATTTTCTTTATAAAATAATAATTAGCAGTTTACTGTTATTACAATTTCACCGAAGGTTAAATAAATAAACAGTGCTGGGGTGGAGTAACTTTGCCAAAATATAAAAATATATCTAGTTACCACTACGAATAGACGAACTAGACAAAACCAAATAAACAAACAAATGAGCATGTGGCAACAAACGGCACACACTCCCTCCCCTAAAACCGAACTGGGGTCGGTACTTTGGGTCAGGCACTACAGTAGGCCACACCACACACAAAACACTAAGATTAAACGATTACACATAACACACGATAATATTAAAGTTTAAATCTCTTAAGCTTCCGCAGAAGCAGAAGAAACAACAGATAAAGGTACAACAATAGGTCTCTCTGGCACAATGGGATTACTAGGAGGTTGACTCGAAACAGTAATACAAAATTTGGATTTCAACCAAAATATCACAAAAGAAACAATACATAATATGGCAAAACATACAAGAATTATGGAAATGAGACTAAGGCACAATGGGATTACCAGGAGGTTGACTCGAAACAGTAATACAAAATTTGGATTTCAACCAAAATATCACAAAAGAAACAATACATAATATGGTAAAACATACAAGAATTATGGAAATGAGACTAAGGTTATCATTGGGTATTGAGGGACGAGGATGAAGGAGACTAAGGACATCATGAAAGTCAGTTCCCCGAGGATGAGAATTTAAAAGATAATCAAGTTCCTTGATAAGAGAATCATTCATGGATAAATTGGAAAAGTAGATAAATGTACAGAAGTTAGGTTAACGAGTAATTTAGGAACATGAACAACAGGTAAAGAAAGGTTATAGTGAATAGCAGAATAAACTGCTCCGAAGGTTTTGAAGAAAGGACTAACGATATCACAAAGTGAAGCATGGTTGATTAAGCCACTCCCTAATAAGAAAGTGTAAAGGGAGAATAGGATTCCGTGGTAGACCTACACAAGAAAGTAACATCAATAGAGGAGTTATTTGCAAAGATCCAATGTGCAGTGGTTTTACGTAAGAAAGGAATGTTAAGGTTCATCACAGACTTATCACAAAATTCAAAAAATTGTTTTCCAGAGAAAAGATTAAATTCACAATTATCAATATGTGTGTCTTAAAAGGGAAATGAAGCAGGACACAAGGTGATGCCATGTGTTTTGCAATCAGACAATGAATCATGATCAGCTGTACCAAAATGTTTTCGATCCAATCTTACAGTTAAAAATTCTTTGACAATGAAAGTTACATACCTGTTCAAGTTGGGAGCCAGAAAAGGGAATCGAATGGTGTGTTATTTCTCAAACAAACTATCCTTATTGGCTAAGGGAATGTTAATAGCAATGTTAAGAGAAGAATTGTAAACAATCGCCTGAACAGTTGAGAGTCCATAATACATATAAAAATTTTCTGGTATCGCAGATGCTATCATGTGTAAAGGTAAAGTGACAAGTTGTTGAATATTTTTAAGAATATTCAAAAATGATGCAGCATTTAGCAAAGTAGTACCTAATTTTCCATGTACACTAGTTTCTATGGCATGTCGCAGATCAAAAATGTCTAATCTAGCATTTGAAAGAGCCTCTCTAATACACAATAGCATAGTATTCAAATCAATCCTAAAACTCAATGTTACAATTTTTTCAACAGTTTCATGTACCAAATGACTTATGTTAGAATACAAAGAATTAAAATTATCCAAATATAACTGACTTAATTTTTTGATGTACAAAGTGTTGTTGATTATTCTGTCTTCAAGGTTTTTTTATCAAAATAATTTGGTTTGCTACACTAGCAGAAGTGTCATCTTCAGAATGTTCAATAGAATTTAAACAATGTTCCAAAACTCTTAAATCTTCATTATCTAAAGCACCAAAAACAGTTTTCAAAATTTTGCCTCCAAAATCAATTAATGCACGTTTTGATCATGTTGGTAACAGAGAGGTCAAAGTTTCAGTTTCTGACTTAAATGCAATAAAGCTATCTTTCAACTGGAGTACTGTACAATTAAAATTTAAATCAAAGGAGGTGTTTATCGAAAGATGTCTTCCCTCATTCTCATGCACAGATACCACAGTATTTAACAAAGTCTCAAGTCCATTACACTCTTCTTTCAGAGCAAGCAAATCAAAATTGAGAACCATAGAGTAAAAATTGTCGGAAAACAAGAGGTCATCTTTTCTCTCGAAAACGATGCCAGAGCCCAGAGGAGTAATTGTGACCGTCGATGAAACAACACTGCTCACAATCAGGAGCACGAAGAATAATAACGTGGTGACTATGTCTATCACAACAGGACAGTAGAACAACACTAAAACAAACAACACGATACCCTACATGGTAGATTTCAAGAAAGACCCATAAGCGTCCCAAAATGTTAAAGGACAAAAAACTAAAATACTACCATAACCCAAATCACCAAGAAAGGCAAAGAACACATCTCCCAGAAATTAGTTAACAACAAGAAAGTTTCCCAAAAAAAAAATTTACAATATACCCAAAATACACCAAGAATATTTAACCCAAATAACCGATATCATCTAAAATAATGAAATGAACTCTATATTCACCAAGAGGAAATAACACACACATATATATCCCAACTAACTTTTATTTGAACTAGCACAATTTAATTTTAATAATAAAATTTATTTAGCATAAAATGAATTTAACCTAGTAGTGCAGTTATTATTATTATATTTTTGGTGCACGCACACGAATGAATAGACCTAATGACTAATACAAGTGGGTGATCAGACCACTGTACAAAAGTCGAGGTCACAAAATTAAGACAATGCTGGTAACTAGCCAGCGAACAACAAAACACACAATGCATAGTTAGAATCTGCAGCTCCTAAACTGTGGAGAAAATTAAGAAGAATGATACCTTTTCAGGTGGGAGACATGGGCTCTAGTTATGTAATGACCCGTCTCAGGGTCAGTGAGACTAGCAGTCACAGGCGTAAGAAAATGTTGGATCTGGTAGGGCCCAGACCAACGGTAACAAAGTTTAGTCATTTTCTTATCAGAAGCATTGCTGATAGGATGGGCCTTGCAAAGGACAAGGTCGCCTACTTTAAACGGGTTGTCAACCCGGTGTTTGTCATATTTGGCTCTGCTTTTGACATGAGCTCGTTTTAAATTCCTAAGGGCTACTGCCCAAACTTGTCGGATGTCCCTACGGTCATCCGGCAATAAATCATTTAAACTCCATAAGTATGACAAAGGATTATTTGGAGCATTAGTAAAAACAAGTTTGAAAGGACTAGTTTTATGTGATTCATGATTGGCATAATTGAAAGCCATTTGAAGCCAAGAAAGTTTACTGTCCCAACTACTTTGATCCGTCGCATGAAAAACAATGAGAGCTGAACGGAGGTTTCGTTTGAAACGTTTCGCATGCGAGTGTGGTGGGTAGTAAGGAGACAGGGTAATATGGCGTATGCCATAAGAAAAACACATGTTCCGAAAAATCCTTGAGGTAAATTGTGAACCATTGTCAGAAACAAGAGAAGAAGGAACACCAAAATTTTTAAATATTTGTGTTTGAAGAGCACGTACAGTGGAAACGGAATCAGCTTTTCTCAAAGGTATAAGCCAGACAAATTTAGAAAATGCATCCACACAGACGCTTAATGAATTGTTACCCCTTTTACTACTTGGGAAGAGACCAACAAAATCAATGAAAAGTTTTTCCATAGGCTTGGTTGCAACATCAGAAGCTAGAAATCCTATATGTGTGTTCTGAGCAGGTTTACTTAAAGCACATAATTTACAAAGTTTTACTCTATCTGCAATTTCAGCATTCATTCCTTTCCAAATAAAATGTTTTCGAATAGCCTGAATGGTTTTGTGAATACCAAGATGTGCCCCTAAAGGTGAAGAATGAAAATAATCAAATACTATAGGTTTCAAATGAGTAGGTAGCATAGCACGTTTATGATTTTCTCGAGATTTACAACATAGAATCCCTTTGGACAAAAAATAAGGTTTTTGTTCTATTCCAGATTATAATTTTTAAATAATCTTATTTAATTCATCATCCAATTCTTGAGGCTCTTGAAAATTAGTAAATGCCAATGGAAAATCAGAAAGTAAATTGCAATTTGGAAGATTTTCAGGTTCATCAGAAAATTTTGAATTATCAGAAAAGTGTGACAGAGTGTCAGCAACTTCATTTTGAGATCCTCTAATATGATGCACTCTAAATTTTAATGAAGAGATCCTGACAACGCAGCGGCCAATTTTTCCCAATTGCTGCGGGTGAGCCAAAAGCCACTACAAAGCTTGATTGTCAGTTTCAAGAAGAAATTCATTATGTTCCAGGTACTGCCGAAATTTCTAAACGCCAAATACTACAGTCAAACACTTTAATTCATAAATATTGGAAGATTTTCTTTCTTGGGGTGTGAGTGTTCATGAAGCGAAAGCATGAGGCTGCCGCACACCCTCAAACTCTTGAGCTAAGACTGCTCCTAAGGCCAAACTAGAAGCATCTGTGTGTAAAATAAATTCTTTAGAAAAATCAGGCATGCGCAAAACAGGAGGATGAATTATATCATTTTTTAAAATGTTGAATGCCTGCTGTTGTTCTTCACCCTACTCAAATTTTACAGATTTTTTACGCAAATGGTTCAGAGGTTCTGCCTTTTCAGCTAGGTTAGATATAAATTTACCAAAGAACTGAACCATGCCTATGAAACAAGCAATTCCTTTAGCATCATGGGGTGGAGGAAAATCTCTAATAGCACGCTCAGGATCAATAGAAATACCATTTGAAGAAATTTTATGACCAAGAAAGGAAATTTCTTGTACAGCAAGACAAACTTAATTAAGATTAACAGTAAGACCTGCCTTTTCTATGTGTAATAAAACCTCTTTAAGATGCTCTACATGCTGTTCAAAAGATTCAGAATATATCACAAGGTCATCAAGATAGTTATACATGTATTTAAATTTAATGTCATGAAATATTCTATCCAAAAGACGAGTAAGTACCTGAGCACCAGTAGCCAAACCAAAAGGTACACGAGTAAACTGGTAAAGTTTCCATGGAACACAAAAGCTGGTAATAGGCTTAGACTGTTCTGATAGAGGAATTTGATGATAAGCTGCATTAAGATCAATAGTAGTAAAAAACTTTGCTTTTCCAAAAAAATTAAAAGCAAAATGCAAGTCAGGAAGAGGAACAGATTCAATTTTGATTTTTCGATTAACTTTACGAAAATCAACGACCATGCGGTGTTTTCCATTAGGTTTAGGTACTAAAAAGGCTGGACTGTCGTATTGTGATGTGGATTGTTCAATTACACCCTTATCTAACAATTCCTGAACTTGATTTCTCAAAATTTCCATTTTAGGGGGTGCTAGTTTATATGGATGGCTCTTAACATATTCCTTATCAATTAGTTTGATATCATACTCTAATAAATCAGTTAGTCCTAATTTAGAGGTGAGAACGTTAGGAAACTGTTCACACAGGGTTTTAATCGCTCACCGTTGTGACTTGTCCAAATGAGCAAAAGGATCAGCAATTACTTTTGATTGAGCCTTTATTTCAGATGAAATGTTCTGATTCTGTTTACAATCTAAAAAAAAAAAAAAAATTGTCGTTGGGAGAAAATTTGAAATATATATTCTGGTCTTGAATATCTAGTACATGTCCGGTGGATTTCATAAAGTCAGCACCTAATAAAAATTCTAATCCAAGATTTTTGGAAACAAGACATTTATGCTTCCATGTAAAATGTCCATTTTTTGTCTCAAATCTAACACAACAAGAAATCGGTAAAGATTCTCTGGATGCTGTGTAACACTGAATATCACAAGGTTCAACAGACTTTATCAGCTTTAATTCCCTTAAATTTTTAAAAAGTTTTTTAGAAATAATAGAACATGATGCTCCAGAGCCAACAAGCGCATTAATAGTTAATCCTCCTAAAATAACATCAACACGAGAGGTTGGAAACTTCTGAATACCCTTAACATTTGGAAAATTTACTTGACATATGCTCAAATTCTTTTTCTTGTCACCATATTTATGAGAACCAAAATGATATTGAAAACGATGGCAAAAATTCACAGACTTTAGTATGTGAGCATTATATTGATAATTGGCAGTACTGCCATGATTACAGGGAAGGTCGCTCACATTTCTTCCCCCCGGTCCTTGTTTTTTGCTTTTAACTTGAAACAATTTGAAATAACATGACCAGGTTTCTTGCAATAGTTACAAGAGATAGTAGGTTTTTGTTCAAAGCTAGTTTGAGGAGGTTTGGTAGGTATTGGCAATTTGGCAGGATTTTCAGTCGCATGGCTGAGGTTAGGATCACTAGGTATCCTTTTTTATTATCTTTAAATGTTTTGGTAGGTTTGTATTGATGAAATATATTTTCATGTTTCTGGTCAGCATACCGAATGTTTTGAGAATGTATGCACTCCATGTCTAACTCTGCAAAAGAAGTGCGTTTTGAGACAAAAACTAAGGGAGAGCGTTCCTGAGGTGCTTATCCTTCCAGAATAGTGTTGACAGTTTCACTTTCAGGTAACATCAACCGCAAAACAATAGCAGCCTCTCGAATGCTACTTGCAAAGACAGAGAGTGACTTGTTAGGTTCCTGAAGACGGTTGAATATTTTGAGTTGCAGTTGTGTAAGAAGTCTAGCAGGAATAAAATAATGTAGAATATCAGCATGGTACACATCAAAAGAAAATTGTTGTGAAATGGCTAATCTGGTTCTTTCACTGAGAGGACCTTGAGTAAATGGATAAATTAACTCTAGAGGTTGTGGTTCTGGAACAGTTTTACTTAGCTGAAGTTTCACAATATTCTTTAAATATTCTAAGAATTTAGGCACGTGCAAACCATCAGTTGCTTGGAAATCAAGCATCATTCGTTCAAGGGGTTGAGTAATTTTTCCAAAGACCGGTGAAACAAGGTTAGTTGTAGTTGGAAAGACAGAGGTGAACATGTGTGGATGAGTCCTGTAAACAACACTAGTGTGTGGAGAAGGTGTAGCAAACAAAGGTACAGCCTGGTGCGACAGCGAAACAGGTACATAGAGAGGTGTGGTGGCTCCAGAAGGGTCACCACCTAGGTTGAACTGTGTAGGTTGAGCAAGTGGGTTAGTACCAGTTGGTGCACTGACCTCAAGGTTAGCAAGTTGGTAGGAAAGTATTGAGGTCTGGGAAGTTTCTCCTGTAGAGGTATGAGGAGGTAAATACTGAGCCTCGAGTTTACCAAGAGCCTCAAACATTTCCTGAATTTGAATTTTAATATTTTCCAGGGCTTGAACCTAGGATTCAGTCAGTTTACCCAGAAAACTTACACAAAAGGTTTTCTGCATGCCTCTTTAGGTGGGCTAACCTATTTTTAAGTCTGGGGTACTTAGGAGAACTAGGATCATCCTCCAGGTTATCAAAAACCCTTTTCAAATTATGACTTAAGAAACACAGTTTTTGTATTCCTCATCAATGTCAATAGACTGTAAATATTTTTAATCAATGGGCTTCTCAATCAGTAAAGCTGCACACAAGGTGCTTCTATAAGAAGTAGTAGTATTTTCAGGTGGCTGTGTATCTCTGATGGTACACTCATATTGGCACTCATCTTATATCAGAAATTCTGGTACTATAGTTTACATTGTTAGGTAACAAAAGAAAAATGCAGAGAAAAATTGTGTGTCCACAAGAAAACACAAAAACACACACACACAATAACAAAAACCCTAAATTAACCCTAGCACAGACCAAAAGTGCGGCACTGAGTGAAAGACACCATGTAACAACTTCCCAAAGCAAATAGGGAAGCAACATGCAAAATCATGCACAAAAGGAAACACAAATCAAAAACCATGCTCTGCTACCATTTTGTACTGTTTGTTGGAATTCCCCCCAACTTTACCAGCCAACCCAGGAGGTCCAGGAAGGGTAAACCGATCAAGACAGCTCCTAGGCCAGCTAATAAAAGAAAGGGGAAAACAGCACTAACGTGGACACAAGTTGTTGATCAGTGCTCCTTATTTAAAGTTAGAGAAAGGGCCGAGCCTCCTTTCCCCAACACTTCACATTAAAGATTAATAATTTAAGATACCATACAAATTTCTTTAATTATTTTTTTTTAATTTAGGAGCATGAGAACATTTGTATATTAAACTTTATGAAATGAGTTAGGTCTAGTAAATAAAATTGTAATAATTCAGAAAATTTTTTTTTTTTAATACCTTGATTAGTAGATTAGATAACAATAAATTCTTTGCACAATGAGTATTTGGTGTATGTAGATTAACCAATACGGTACATTAACAAATCAAGAAAAGCATGTATGGCTTAATATTATCATAATAAATAAGTTAAACAAGGGAATCCCCAACACAAAATTTAATTAAATAACTTACATTTTAATATTACATATTTTAACAAATTTTAAATTTTCGTTGTTCAATTAATTTTGCAGAGGTTGTGATCGAATATAAAAGAAAATCTTAAATTTTAATAATTAGTGCTATGTGCACATCAAGTATTTGGTACGAGAGAAGGAAAATAAATATATTGGCTGGACTTTCCTGGCTGTCCTTCATGGGGACACTCTTGCCACCGCCGAAAGATGTTACATCCCTATCTCGCCCATGGCTACCGATGACGGTACAGGAAAAGGATGAGTAGAAATAATGTTACTTCTACATCGGAAGATGTAGACAAGCCAAATCCCTCAAATGCTGGATAGGCTTCCTTTCCTTCTACATAGCAAAGAGTTAAACCCCATGGCTGGGACCGCTACATTAAACAAGCAAACAAATTATTTAAAGATGAACATCATACAAACAAAGTAACACTAGGGCGCAAAAGGTAATAAATTGAAAGAATAAACTCACCCTAGGTGGAAATCTTGTCGGATTACGACATTACAAACTGATAGAGAACACAAAGTGTTTGGTTGATATTCATGCCATGATGTGTAAGAAACAACAAGGTCGAGACAAAGGAATGCCTAGAGCACGGTCTAAGAGGTAGAGGTCTTGACACTGCCTATGCTCTCCAGAAAGAGGAAGTGGTCCCTTCATGTCGCCGAGCGCTAGTAGTAATTTGGTGGACGATTTGTCTTGTTTACATCTCGCGTTTTAACATTTTTTGCAATTATTTACATAAAATAATATAAATAAGGTAAGCTAATATAGTACCGGTATATACATGTTCCATGTCCATAATTGCAATGGCATGTGTGGAACTGTTTATAAAAGTAGTCTGAAGAAATATATTGAGTATTATTGTTTTAGTGAACACATTCGAACAAAAACTATATTTCATGCCCTACAAAATTTGAGAAACTTTGCAATGTGCATCTACACGTATAATATTGAAAAATAAAATTTTATTGTTGTAAAAAAATGTGTTCCAATACAAAATTACGTTCCCATTTTTTCTTCGATATAATACTCGCAATTCCGGTAACAACTTCACATTTTAAGCTAAGCCAAATACAAAAACAAGTCAAATCTTCCACCAAATTACTACTACCGCTCGGCGACATGAAGAAGTCACATTTTATTCCTCAGTGTCAAGACCGTTACCTTCTTAGACCGTGGCCTAGAGGTTATAGGCTGGCATAGAGTCGTAACTACTTGAAGTTACCAAAATAGTATTTCGACAGTATCGAACAATATTTCCTAACATAATATTTTAAAACACACGTGTTTTAATAATCAAAATATGATATTTTAATTTAAAATTACCAATAAAAATATTGTTTGATTCACTTTAAAACAAATATGATCAGATCATGATTAGAGTTGGTCAGAAGTATTACAAACTAACTGTTCCATAATTATACCACACTGCATTAACTACACATAAATAATTACCTGAAATTTTCTTTATAAAATAATAATAAGCAGTTTACTGTTATTACAATTTCACCAAAGGTTAAATAAATAAACAGTGCTGGGGTGGAGTAACTTTGCCAAAATATAAAAATATATCTAGTTACCACTACGAATAGACGAACTAGACAAAATAAAATAAACAAACAAATGAGCATGTGCCAACAAACAGCACAACGCGTCGCCAAAGTCGACATCAGGCATCTCACCGCTGGTTGAAGTTTCCTCTTCGTCATGAACCTGCAGGACTCATGCGCTGACGGTTGTGGGTGTAGCGTAGGCAGTGTCCCTTCGGTTGTCCAAGAGGCTCCGAAGGTCCAAGACTCAAACATATTCACTGACCACCATTGAGATACCCATGTGCGGGGCGCCGCAGGGAACTGACGGGGGTGAAGGCTGTGTCGGCGACGCTGGTTCTGCCTCTGAGGCTCCCTGTCTTTCCGATACCCGTCGGGTAGCAAATTTCGTGACATTCCGAGGGTCCTCTGTAGTCATCCTCTGAACCCTGTCTGGGGTTTCGGCACTGGGCATCAGTTGTATGGCTGGTGCGTCATCAGTAGGTGTCGATGGTCGTGCAACCTCGCCTCTCTCCTGGTTCATGGATGGCATTTCCCCCCAGGTCTCATTGGTGGTGGGTCCATTCCTTACAGCTAGTCGTGTAATTCGCTGACAGGGGGGATGGTGGTAGGCAATTCTGGAGGACAATCGTTGATGGCTCCCATGTGGTCCTGATGCCATTTTTGGACATTCCGTCGTCTTGTTTGGTAGGCATAGACCTTCCATCCTACCTCTCTCAGGATATGATGGGGTTCGTTCCACTTCGTGGCCAGTCCCGCACAAAGGTTTTTCGAATTTGCAGACTGTGGATGTTCCTTCATGTAAACCTGTTGTCCTGGTTCCAGGTGTTGAGGTGGTCGGGTAGAGGTTGGTGTCCATATGGTCACAAATGCGGCTTGCTGTGTGCGTACTTGGTCGCATGTCCTGGCTTGTTGTGCCTCCCGATCTGGGGCTGCCTCCCGATCGGCCATCGGGTACGCCAAATTGCCAGGTCGTGCCAAGTTCCGTCCTTGCATGATTTAGTCTGGGAATTTTCCCGATGCAGCATTTACTCTGGTCCGAAGACAGAAGAGGGCGGCAGGGATGTGTTGCAGGCAAGATGTATGTTCCTTGCCAACGTGCATTCGCAGCTGAATATTTAGGTCTTGGTTTCGGCGCTCGATCTGGTTGGCACGGGGGTGGTAGTATGCCGTGGTGTGGAGTGTGACCCGCCATTGATCACACAAATTCTGCCAGTGGTGCCCCGTGAACTGGCTGCAATTGTCGGACAAGATCACACTGGGGAAACCCCACTGAGGGAAGAACTCTGCTTCTAGCACCTTCGCTATGACGTCTACCCTAGCGCTGCTGGCAGCTTCGGACTCCGTCCACCTGGAGAAGGTGTCGGTGACCACCACAGTGAACTGTTTCCCTTGGGCGCTTCGTGGAAAGGGTCCCATGAGGTCGAGGGCTACCATGTCAAAGAGCTCCTTGGCCAGCCGAGGTCTATGTTGAAGTTCCCCATTAGGTCTGCAGGCTTTGTAGGTGTTACAGATTTGGCAAGTACTCACTTAATGTCTGACCTTGTTGGTCATCCGTGGCCAGTGGTAGTGGTGAGAGAGACTTCGGCGCATCTGGTCGGCACCTGGATGCCCAGCCAAATAGTCTTCATGGATGTAGGTGAGGAGTAAAATGCGTGCTTGTTGGGGCACATAGGTTTTCCATACCTTGTTTGGCCCAGTTGAGTGGATCTCCAGCCGACCGTCGACCACTCTCCAGTGGTCGAGGTGTAGCTGTGCCCATTCGTCCTTGCATCTCTGGTTTTCGGGATCATGTTGTTTCCCCTCCAGCACTGTGCGTCCAATTGCACAACACTTAGCGGTGTCACCAGGGTTTTAGGCATGCTTAGTTGGTTAAGGTGGGGTGCACACATTTTGGCACAAAATTGTCGCTTGTTGACAGGTGGCAACATATCCTCCTAGTCCTCCGGGTCGTGTGTGCATGTCTCCGCACGAGGCGACCATGATAGGGAATCTGCGAGCTCGTGTTGGTTACCCGGGACATGTTCCATGGTAAAGTGGAATCCTTGCACTAACATGGACCATCGGGAAAGTTGCCTCCATGCTTCACGCTTCGTGTATAGCCATACAAAGCTGAAGTTGTCTTTTCAAAGAATAAACCCCTGGTACTTTAAGTATGGGCGATAGGGCTTAAGTGGCCACACTATCGCTAGTCACTCCCTTTCATTTACATCATACTGGCACTCGGCGGGGCCAAATTTTGTACTCCTGTAGTCAATGATTCATTGTTCCCCCTTCTTGTCCAGATGGTACAGGATGGCTCCCAGCCCTTCCTGACTTGAGTCGGTATGGAGGTAAAGGTGTCACATGGCATCATGATGGGATAGGTCTTGACATGTGCGAAAGGGAATCTTTGCAGCTTTGAGAGCATTTTCGGTTTCGTCAGTCCACTGGAACTTTACTTGAGTGTAGAGCAGTGCAGTAAGTGGTGCTGTTACAGTGGCAAAGTCCTGCACATACAGGTGGAACCCATTGATTAGGCCAAAGAACTGGCACAGCTGTTTGCATGTGCGCGGGGCCTCCCACTCGTCAATGATGCGCAGCTGGTCTACAATAGGGTGGTTGCCAGAGTGGTTTTGCCGATGTGGTACTTACTGGTTTGCGCATGTGAGACCCGCGATTGCAAAATGTTCCAGCACAAGTGCCAGGTGGGTCAGATGTTCGCCCAGCTATTCTACCATACTATGATGTCGTCCAGGTATGCAGTGGCAAACTTGCCGATGTAGCCGTCTAGCACGTGGACCATCATGCATTGGAAAGTTGTGGGTGCACACTTTAGCCCAGAAGGTATTGTGCATAATTGATATCTCCCACCATCGGGGGTTGTGAAAGCGGTTTTGTGGTGGTCTCTAGGGGCTACTGGTACTTGCCAATAACAGGAGCGCAGGTCAAAAGAGGACATAACCGTTGAGCTACCAAGTAAGCTGAAGGTACTGTCAATGTTAATGACAGCTGGTGCGGAATTCTGAATAATAAAGTTGAGTTGGCTTAGCTCGACGCAGAAGCGCCGGGAAGCACCTTTTTTTGGTGTCTAGCGTGATTGCTGCATTATAGTTACTTTCCGAAGGTTCGATCACTCCGTCACAAACATCTCACTCACCTGTTTATCAATGATGCTCCTGTGGTAGGGCGAGTAGTCTCGTGGTAGCATGTAGACTGGTTCGTTGTGTCTGGTAGGTATGCAATGTTCTGCAATGTTCGTGCATCGGAATGGGTCACCACAAGTGAAGAAGAAGCGACGTTTGGTGAGGATATCCTGGACGCTGTCGCGATGCTGTGGCGGTGCTGCATGATCGAAGTCGACGAGTCTTGGCAGCGCAGACACAGTTGGTTGGTGATATCTGAGGAGATATGCTGTCTTGCATTGAACACATCCAAAATGGATTCGGTCGCAGTGGAGTTCGATTACAGTGTTTTGTTCTGGTATCCATGGTACTCCGAGGATGAGATCCTCTCGGAGGTAATTCACTATTGTCACTGGCACTCGCATCTCCATCTCCCCTATTGTCATTAACACTGTTGTGTTGTTGGATGTTTGGACCATCGCATCATTTGTGGCTAGTTGCACATGGTGACCTGTGTCGCGTTGGTCTGGAGGTACTGTGTCGGTGCTCACGAAGTTCTGAGAAGTGGCGGTATTGATTAAGGCGACTGTCTGTTTTCTGGTTAGTGAATCTGGGATGCATAGTTATTTGGCCGAGATGTGGCATCGGAGATTTTGTGGTTAGGGCGGTTCAGTTTGTTGTGGGGTTGGGTTAAGGGGCCTGCCTACCCCATATTCCCAATTTCCTTGTTTGAAATGGTTTCGCTCCTGTAGTTTTGGACACTGGGCATGCCAGTGCATTTGTCGGCCAGGACAGTTTATACACGGGCCGGGTTGTGGTGGCTCGGTGTGACTTGTGCCATTGTTGCATGGCTGATGGCTTGCATTGCTGTCAGCTGTGCTCGTACACCCTTCCTGGTTGGGTGTGCGCTTAAGGTCAGTCTGGCGTGCGCCGACTTGACGATTGTCGGTGCCCTGAGGCTTTTGGTTGCATTGTAAGCATCTGGTCGCGTTTGCGTACCTCTCTTGCATCCTGCGCGATTCCGGCGGCTGTGCATATGAAACCATCTAAGCCACTGTATATCGTGAGCCTGAGGGATGTGCCATACTCGCGGAGAACCGTCTGGAGCTCTGACTCCAAAGCATTGGCAGCAGGCATGTGTGCAAAGAAGCACATTAGAAAGTTCACCTCACTGTGTATGATCCTCAACTGTCACTTGGGATTCGTTGAATAAACTTAATTGTGTTTTCAAAGTTGCTAATGTACTCGTGTACTGAACTTAGAACCGTTCCACGAATTGTTCCCAGGTCATCCGGTATTCGACGTTCGACCACCACCAAGAGTGGGTGCCAGTGGACAGCTCTCCGGCTACCACACTTGGCCACTCCTGAAGTGGGAACTCGTACCTACTGAGTGTCTCAATGTATGATTCGAGGAAAGCACACGGGTCTTCGGTAACGAGACCCCTGAAGGTTGGTAGACTCTGGAACCTCAGTGGTGTAACAGGTATCGTGACGCACTATGACATCAGGCGAAGGGGTCGCGGCACTGTCGGGTAGGATAAGTATGGTGATGCGAATTGAAGGTCTACTTGCGGCGGCGGTGGCATTAACACTGATTGCTTTGGTGTTGCTTTAGGTACACTTTCGGCTGTCAGGATGTGAAGGCCATTGCTATGTTTGTGCTGTGCGCACAATTGCGGCACTGGAACTGTCCCCTTGGAAGTCAACCCACTCGCGGGTCGTCATACACGTGCGGTGATATTGTCGCACACATGTGTAGCATCGTTCCTTGCTCCCTCCGGTGTTGTCACATTCCGTGGCATCGCACTCCACTGTTTCACGAGTGTTCTGTTTGAGGACGAAGGCCGCAGGTGTGCGCAGGTCGATTTGTGCTAAGTCTTGTGCAAGCATGCACTGAGAGCATCGGAATTGTCTGTCCAGTCTTAGCAGCTGCCCTGTGATGCACAGTGATGTAATGAGAAACTCCTTACCGCACTGCGTACAGGACGTCAGGTCTCGGCCTGTTCCCTCGCATGTGCTGTGCTCGCCGAGTGCGGAAGAGTTGGGTAGTATTACCGGTAACCAACTGCAAATGTTATTGTAAGGTCATATTTGGCGAACTGGTCTGGTGCTCTTATCTTACGGCAACACTGGCACATCTCAGCTGTCCATACTTCCATTGTAGGCCGTTACTGTACACAGGGGTGCGGCGCGGCTGCACGGATATCTTCGCGGGAAGTGTGGCTCGACTGCTTGTGCGTTGCCTCGGCAGTGGGAGGCTGGCCTGTCGCCCGGGGGTGGTGCTGTCTACAGGAATGTCGCACTGCTCTGCTCGGGGTGGCTGCGGGTGTTGAGTGGTGAGGGTGGGCCCGAACTTGGCCGAAGGCATTCGCGTCATCGGGTCCGCTCGGCTCTGTGAAGGTCACGACATGAGGGTGGTGCATAGGTGGGTGGGGTGGTCAGCGACAGGATGTTTCGCCCTTTGTCCAGCATCCTCGCCTTCTCCAGCCACAAATTGTCGGATTTTCTGCCTTTCTTACCTACGTGCTCGAAAAATGTTTTTCGATACTTCGACCGATTATGCTCGCGCTTCAAGCGTTTCGACTGCGATTTCCACGGGTGTGAAATGTTCGCTGGTGAATTGTCACATGCCATATGAGGTCGTCCAGGGTACATTTGACTGCAAGAATGTTCAAGTATGGTGAAATAATGGGCACCAGCATAGTCAGTTTACTCGGACTAGCACGAGAGACTCTTACAGTAAGGGTCGTGGTCAAAAAGCCCGGACCATCACCTGATGTACGGACGTCGGTAGCATAGTTGAAACAGCATTCTGTTTTATAGGGCCAACAGAACACCCTTTTACACTCATGGAGTAGACACTGAGTTTAGCTGGACTGTGAGGCCATCCAGGACACCAATATATAATAAAACATATAACTCTATATAAACCCTATAATACTTAATATGGACAGGTGCAATGTTAGGGACGTGACTGTTGAGACGGAGTCACCCTTAAGCTTTACAAAGATGTAAAGAACACTCACCAATACGTAGTAAACACAAGATCAATATGCTGTACTAGAGGATGAGCATGATACAAAAATAAACGTGCCAGCGACATGAAGCCTCTTTAGGGCTGAAGTACCAATTAAGGCGTTATGTCAAAACAATTTCAAAAGTACGAAATAAAGCAGGGGGCACGAGTATTCCCCGAGTCGGTGCTTCCCGGGAGAGAAAGAGAAAGGTTTAAATATACTAAATAACTATGGCATGAAAGTTGTCGGAGAAGCAAAAGTTGAATTCTCCCGGGAGCGCTGGGACTTACGCGACCGACGCATTGCCCGTTTATACGAAGACTGACTTGTTTAGTGCGCACAAGAGGGAGGCCATCCCTCTGCACCAGCCAAATATGAAACTCCCCTGGTTGGATGAGAATGAAAACGTTGTATTTACAAAGCATGATTACAAGGCACTGATATGATTAGCCGCGAGGCGTGTATAATTGATGCGTGTTAATTATGTCCTCATTTGAATTAATTAGCGAGAATGTCTACTTTGCAGTACATTCAGAAAGATTCTGTCTGCGAATTAGTAGGTGATGTTGTGAAAATACATAACTAGGACTTCGACAGGCTGCTATGCCGGCTGGCTAAATAACACACACTCTATATCAAACACTCAATTATTGTTAGGGTGCAGAAGGCGGTTGAGGGAAACTTAGTTCCCTGCCTTGAATTTAGGGTGGGGGTGGTGACCCGGACTGTCGGAATCGTCAACCCTGGCGAGAGACACTTTACATACACATTAATAAACCCTTGATGCTATGCCGAAATGGGTTTTAATGAAGCGGGAAATAATTAATAAAAGAATTTTGAAAAACAATAACACGCTTGGAAAGTCCATGGACGAAAATCCAACGTAGGTTGGGGAATTTGCGTGGGCGTCGGTGATGGCCTCTGGTAGTGGCACATGTCCAGGAGTATATGGTAGCGGCGACTCCCTACCTTGTGACGTCAGGTGATGTGCAAATGGCGACAAGGGCTCGTGGTCACGCCGGATGGCGTCAAAGTCACACCAACTACATTCATCAAACTAATTGTGGCAAACTATTTCAAGAGAGGTCTTCACAACCTGCTCTAATGTATAGAGATGGTCTGCATGGTCAAACACGTATGTATAATTTTGGCAGAGCCCTGACTGCTCTAGGGGCATGTGCGGTGCGCCCCAAAAATTACAATTTTGAAATAGTTATGTGATTCCCCACAGCAATTGAATTTTGTTTGGAATTTAACAATTGGAACACACAACGTTTAGGGCCAAAATTATAAACAACTCCTTGTACAGTTAATTTTACTACAGGTTAGAAAGATCAATGTTAAAAGTTTGACGCAGAAAAAATTCCTGCCTCTTGAGTGCTGGTATCGTTAAGGTGTGTAATTAAGGCAGTAGCCTTTTTTTACTGACAGCACCGAGACAACTGGCCAGTAAAGCTCTTATTGGGAGCCATTCAGGACAGGTGTAAATAGTGTAAACAGTTCATGTGTTTAAATCCATGTGTACAATATTAACACGGCATTAGATAGGCCAGGGTCTGTTCTGAGAAAAATAAAGGATGTGCCCAATGTGAGTTACCTGGGCTTGACGTCTGGTGTGGGTCGATGGCCTGTTGGCTCTGTAATCTGGCCATCCTGCCGTTGGTTGGAGTTGGAAGTCCTTGTGATTTGCTTGCGTGCTAACCTGGTATGCACTGCTCCCGACGACTCTCGCTGCTATGGCTCCTTAGGGTGTGGAGGGGAATAAAGTCAGTGTTACCTTTTGAAGAAAACACAAACGTGATTTGAAACTAGCGTGGTGGTTTATTAGCTTGAAATACCCTCGAGCAGTGCCGCCATTGACCACACATAAATATTCGCTCAGAGCGAACAAGTAAAGCTGTGAATGCGGCATCGGCCAACAATGGAATTATATGAAAAGTTATGAGGGAGGCTCAAATAGCACTGCTCTAACATGCATCGATACCTGAGGCCATGAAGAAACAAAATATGTTCTGGTAGACTAGATTAAACTATTGTAAACTAAAAAGTTACGTTACTAAAGATGAGGAACCTCAGGGAGACGGGACCGCACTCTGTGCGCACGACCTACTTCCTCGCTGACATGAACTCAATATGGCGCTGGGTGGGGACTCGGAAGCCAGTGTTCCTGCCAGATGTGGTGGATTTGTTCTTACATTCTAATTTAAACACAAGATGTGAAACCAAAAGTTATAAAAACATAAAGTGATAATTTTAAGAATGTTTCTGCTCATTATATATACATACATCTGCCAGTCCTTTTTAGGGCAATCTCCGAAAGCACTGTTAAGATAAAGTACATATTAAATTCAAAAACAAAATACATAATGAGTTTCTGCTTGAATTAAGAGGAAACGTATATCAAAATTGCCCTTAAGGAGCATGTAAATGTTAAGAACACAAAATGTAAATTGAAAACACTCTTGACAGCTTTCCTAAGCATCCTTGCCAACATGATGAATTTAGCAACTGAAATAATATTCAAAGTGTTTAAAATGTTTTAAAAAAGAGTATTGTAGCAAAAACACGTAAATTCTGCAGTGTATTCTGTTATGTTTTCTGATTAACGAACGCCTCTATTTACAAAATGCCAATGCATAGCACCCCGATGCCACAAACGTTATCACATGGTCTTGGACAGTTCTAGATTATTTTGCCCTGCTAGCATTGCGGGTCCTGCAACGAATTTGTTTATCCCAAAACTGCTACATTGTAGACCGTAATGTACCTCCTTCATAGAAGGGGATGTTGGTGTTGAGATCTCCACTGATGTAGCAGAGTGCGTTTGTCCTGCTGTACGGGAGAGGGGGAGGAAGAGGAGAGAACACGTGGCCGGGACATGGCCGCAGCAGCTCAAAAGGGATGGTGGCAGAACGGTCGTCCACAGTACACATCAATAAACTACTGTGTATAATTTCTAAATAGTGAACAGTGTAAATAATTTCTTATAATATTTAATCTCACAGTGCATTCTCAATTTTACATGTCCATTTTTTGAACATGCACAACTTCTGTTATTTACTACAATTCAGTGCAACCACACGAGTTGCCTGGAACGACACTCTATATATATTAATCTATGGTGCACAGCCTAGCAAATATAAAGTGATCCTAAATTACCACCGAAAGGTGGCAGACTGTATAAATATAAATAAACATTTTCTCAGTATTATTTTTCCTAAAATGTGTTTGTAATTCATATCATATTTCCTGTACATACTTTAGTTAAATTAATACGGTTTTAATGCTTTTAATGATTCAATGAGTAATGTGCCATGGTTTAAAGGAAACTGCTCTTTAATGAAATGTATAGACTTGACTATATAATATTTGAGATCTGTCACTCACATCAAGAAATGCTACCCCATTCTTCACTGTGGGGAATAAATGACTGAAACTCTATGTTTAAGGTAATTTCTTCATCTCCTTTTTACCACCTTCCTGGTGCTTGCACCTCCTTGGAGTGGCCCACTGTCCAATCCTGGTGCATGTTCCTTCAATGAAATAGCAGCCGAGTCCTGCCCTGGTGCTCGCTCCATTACGATGATAGCAGCAGGGGCGTCATTTGGGGCTACAGGGGGGTGGCAAATGCCCCCCCCTGGATTTGGAATTTTTGTGTATAAATATATTTTTTTGTATTTTTTAATGTAAGTAATGCTAACTTAAGGATATAAAACTGAAGTTTTATTATTAAAGTATATAATTTATACATGCTTAATTAATAAAAAAGATGCAACAAGGTCACTGTCGTCAGAAAACAAAATCTTGCCCCCCCCCCCTGGAAAAACCTGAAATGACGCCCCTGAGCCCACTGATTATTCCCTGGTGCTCGCTCCATTTCGATGGTAGCGGCCCACTCTTATGTCTCGGTGCTCGCTCCATGTCGATGGTAGCGCCCCATTCCAATCCCTCCATCTGGAGAATCTATTCATATCCTGTGCTATACAGAGTTGTATATATGGTGTACTGGGTGACCGACAGCCCAGTTTCAAGTACTTTTAATAGATGGTGTAGCATGGAGCAGCCCATTATAGATTCCAACAGTCATTCTCTCCAGACAGCCGCACACAGGGTACAGCACGGCGGACGACCCCTACCCTGATGTTTCAAGAGTCTCGTGCTGCTCCGAGAATAACCGGAATTGGCCAGCTGGCGTCCGCCCTAATTCTCAGAATCACCACTCCGACAAACCCTGTGATGACCGCGCATGTCCAGGCTTGCTTAAAACTTGCCTCGCAAGTTGTGAAGTATTTCCTGCATGCATGTGTAGGCCTGCTACTTTTCAGAATTATAAACGTCCCACCTTTCTCCACGATCGTCTCTCAAATAGTAAACAAACGAAAGACTAAATGTTTGGCTTGCCACGGCAAGCAAGTTTGTGAGCCTTTGTCAAGCTTGCCAAAAGTAAGGCTTGAAACAAGCTTGAATCCAGTTGTTTAATTTAAGCTTAACGAGCAAGCCAAATCCAAGTCAAACGGCAGTCTTGCTGCAAGCCTACGTGCTATGAGGTAATGTTTATGTTTACGATGATATTTATGCGAGTTGTGACGCATATAAATTGCAAAAATATTATGCAAGTACCTGAACAAATTAATGTTGTGAACATTGTGAAATAAATAACCTCTAGTTTCTTTGTTTGGCCAGGGTAATACATTTAATATCACTATTCTTAGCTGATTTGTTTCGCTCCACACTACACATTTTATTTTTAAGAGTGATTCTGTTGGGATTCTCTTTATTTCGCAATATGTGAGTACTTAGCTTTTAGTTTAAAGTCATTCATGAGATTTATAGCACTCAATTATTAAAATAATTAACGTATTACGACTTGATTTGCAACTCGCTGAATAATGAAAGCCACGTGTATGTTAGACAAAGTACTCATAAATGTCATGTCATACAAGCCACAAAACATATGTGGATTAAAAAACATTACATGAATTAAAACCAGCACACACAAAACATACACACAATTTTTCTCACATCACGTCACTTGTCAATCACTTTATCAGGACTGATGTTTTCCATTTGTGACATAAATTATGTAATAGCAGAGTTGTCGAACAACGAAAGGGTTCCAAACATAACATTGATATAATATCTCACTTGTGTTATAAAAATTAACTTTTCAATGAAATGAAGCAGATATTCAAGAACATTGTCACTGTCACTTCCCCTAAATAGGGGCAGGCACCTCTCTAATGGTGCCAGTAACATTTTACAAAGATGAAGAATGTGGGTTCGAATCCCTATTGCTTGCAAGAATGCTTAATCAAAAGATGATGTTAAAGGATCACTCAATTAAAATAAAACAGGAACTCATAACCTCAAATACTCAGTAAATCAATACCTAAACAGTTAAAGATCAGCAATAGCTACAAGCATGATCACATAGGAATTTCAGTCCTAGAAAATGTAATGCAAGTTTAACTGCAAGGAAAAGATCATAAAGTTTTGGGTTCAATCCCAACAGGGATTTATTCAAAGTCAAAAAAACATAAAAGGTAACATAACATTAAACATTTTACAAACTCAATAAATTTTCAACATAACTTGAAACATTAGAAATGAATAACACAAATACAAATTTAATAACACTGAACAATACTCTACCAATTACATTTTAAAGGTGTGAAAAATGTATCAAATTAATCTGAACGGTACCAATCATAATGAAGTTCTAGGTGAGATTACTGAAAACGTTGTAACAAATGATAAATACAAATTACACATTTAATTAGCCCTATCCTTATAGGAAACTAACTTGAACAAGGACAGTAACAAATGCTAACAGAGTCCCATACCTCAATAACCAACGCAATCACAGATATGAACAAAACACTATACTTATTGAAAGTAAACTTCAGGGGCACACAATTCGCAAAATACGCACATAAACCATGGCATAACCTACCGATCCCCATACCTCGGTAGTAGGCCTATGCATGCAATACCTAATACCCTTTAAACAGTCTAATAAAGCAGGCACATTAAAGTGCATGATAAATATTCTATCATATTAATATTATTAATTTGAACCGAGTGACGTGGCCAATACGGGTGTGAGGAGGAGGACAGAGTGTTGGAACACCCGAGTAGGATAGAGCTCCAGACACATTGTTTAAATATGTGAGGAGTGGCGTGCTATTGCCATAATAGGGCGCCAGTCCATCGTGAAAATAAAACTAGCCAGGGTGGACAGTGGACATGGGACTTTCGTGCTCTCAGGGTCTGGTCGACGACCACGTGGCTGTCTCCTCACACAAAGGCCGATGCGATACCTACACATGTGTTATGCTGGGGAGGGTGTTGAAGGCCCCCTCCACACCTCGTAGTACAAATAAACGGTCACTAAATTACAAAAGAAACACATACACTATAAAGGCGATACTAGGTTGCACCAGAGTAGTCTGGGACCTGAAACATACGTGACGGTGAAACGAATTGCACACGTGATTCGTTACAGCGATGTATTTGACATTAAATATGCCTTACCCAAAGCCAGTCGTGGCTGATGCTGTTTGCGAAAGCTGGCCGAAGCTGCCAAAAATTTACGTGAACTGTTAAACCCCGGGGGCTGCAGGTCAACCGGTATTGGTGGCGATCATGGAGGAGAGTTTGGGAAAATTTTTAAAAATATATAAGTCTATTGAAGTGAATGTGGTTGGTACAAAAGTTGAGATTCCCCCATGGCACAATGTGCGTGCTACACCCTACGCCCGTCAAGCTCAGCCTACTGGAACATGGCGGTGGACAAGAGGTCGGGACCTTTCGTTCACGCCAAGTCAGATGTGGTAAATTTTATTTTTACCAAAAACAAGGTGCAATGAAAGTTGTTGTAGAGAATGTATTTTGTCACTTTGCTTGTTGATTGTAATTAGCTTTGAACTGCTTTTATGTTTTTGTTTGCTTTGTTATGTGACTTGAGGTTGTGAGGGTTTGTGATTTACTTATGTGTTTACGATATACAATGATGGGTTAACTTACATACGCACTGATACACTAGTAATGAGCACTAAAAATCAACAAAAACCCTTTAAAAGCTTAGTTTGGCGTGTTATTGCATGCCATGAGAGCTGTATTGCAGGGGCGCAACAACAAAAGGAGGGGGGGAAGCAAGGGTATTTTGCAAATGTGGGCAAGAAACAATTTCGCAAATAAATACATACTGCAAATATCCTGTAGCATACAATCCACACATTTCTAAGATTACCCTAACATAGAATGGTGTACATTTACATGCGCGAACGTATGTTTTCCCACCCACATAAGTACACAAAAGTTCAGGAACTCCATGCATGATGAGGACGAACTTGTTTCGTCTCAACTTTTGAATACTGGTTCTATATTTTTGCCGCATGACTTTACATTCCTCAGCGACAAGTTGACAACTGTTTTCCACCCCACCCCTTGTTTTCCTCTTCCTGGAAAGGACTGACCTAGGTATTCCAACTCGACCCATCCTTTTCAGAGTAAATCCTATCAGTCACACGCATTACTTCCAGATTTTCTTTACATCAACATCTGGACAAAATCAGTTCCCGTATAAACTAAGAGCATGCAAGACGAAACGTGTTTCCATTGCAGAAATGGAGGTCCGGGGAAAAGGTTGCAGTTGGGAGAAAAACACTTCTAGCTGCAAGCGAAAGTTACAAAAGGCATTTACCACGATTAGCCTACAGACTTTTTCTATTCGCTTCCTGTTTCTGCAAAGAAGACAGAAATTTAATCAGGAGATAAACATCAAGGTAATTTTAACAAAACTTGTGAAATGTATTATTTAGTGTGTATTACTACTTAAAATGTTATGAAAAAAGTTATTTTATTATAGTCATTAATTGTTTATCATAATTTCTTTTACACCTAAAACGATACCATGTTGTGATTTATTTCAGTATCAGAAAATTGTGGCGGCAGTAGAACATTACGTGAACATGGACTTACCGACGAAGCTTCTATTTCCCACCATGGAAAAGAATATACAGTAGAAGCAAAAGGTGAATAATGCAATATTCATTTTAATTTTTTATTCACTTGTTCGAAAATAGCTTATTCCACGTTGATCTTGGCAGAAAAGAAATATGTCAGTTGAAGGGTCCGCCTGATCGTGCCTGATTTGCGCTCACGTGACAGAGAAACAGGGACGATATAAAAGTCATACTAAAATGCACTTAATGTGGCCAGACGCCTGTAAGGTAGAGCTACCGTTCAGGTGTCAGTCCTTCTTCGATAATGTTTCTCTACAGGACTTTCAGCAGTGACCCTACTTTTTTTGTGTGGTAATAATGACGATAAAGTTTCAATGCATGTCTCAAGACAATTCAAATGCAAACCTTGGTAGCATTTTTCACGAGCGAGTAGTATGAATGTACTGTATTTAGTAATATTATGGGGTTTAAAAAAATTTATTTTTTGGTTGATGTAAAATCTTAAAACCTCCATCACACATCGCCTGAAGTACGATTTTTTTCGAAGATGAAAATGTTGCAGGTGTGTTTTGTAGTTATGTAAAAAACAGTTAATAGCTGCAACGTTTTTCGATGACTGCCAGGCACACCCCTTGTGTGTCAGAACGTAAAATAAATAGTAAGTTATTTCCAATTTGTTGACTACTTTACCAAATAATAAATGTTGAAACATCTCCTTAAGACATGCCAAAATAGACCAACATTCAATCCTTCTATGTTGTAATAGCAATATAAAAGATGTTGTGCATGTATCAAACTAAACATCAAGTGTACTAATTGAAAACGTTTTGCATTTTTATAGAAGCATTACACTAAATTTTACTATCTATGCTGGCAGCACCCTTTATGAAAAATAAACTATACATACTAGAGTTCAAAGTCGTTTGTGCATGTTTCGCTTACATTGGTTCTGTTAAGGTTATTTTAAAAAATTTAAACATAATAGAATAATAAAGTGTGAATTTTAGCGAGAGTTTTTAGTATATGTGTTGTGCGCGTTCGTATGAACAACTGCTGTCATTGAATATTATCCAGTCGTATTATAGTTGCTGGGAGAAATCGCAGAAGAAGAGAAGAAACCTTCACTAAAGCTCGGGGATTGCTCACACAGTTTTCCAAAGCAGAAACATATTGCATGCTCCCTGTATGTTTGTCGCTTTTTGGCGACACAGAAAAACTGAGTGTTGTTTTGTAATACAAAACACAAACTGTATGTGGTGCAAAAGAAGCTGTGTTTGCAACATTGCAATTTCTGAAAGCAAAACATCCTGAAGACAAATTCAACGTACACTGGACCAGTACGGAGTCAAAAGTGAATGACTTGAACCTCACACCTCCTGCACTTCCACGATACAAACATGTACCAAAACGCATCCAGCTTACTTCAAGTCTTGCATAAGCCCTTCAATTTGTAACAGTAAAGGAAATGTAAAAATAATATACTACGAATCTCTGGATTGTGTGATTGGAGAAGTTGAAAACAGGTTCAAACAACCAGGGTTTGAGAAATATTACATTCTTGAAATGGCACTCATTCAGTGTCCTGCTGAATGGAGTGAAGAAGTCGCTGTGGCTCTGAGTGAACATACTTGATAAATTTAGTCACCAGCAGGAAATGCTACATGAACTTTATCCAGGTATCAATACTGTGGCAGCCATACCATCGAAGTTTAAAGAAATGCAGCATGAAACATGTTGTTTGTTCACAGATACTCAAGAATTACTTCGATTGCTCCTCGTTATTTCTAACACATCTGCTATTGCTGAACGATCATTTTCAATTCTTCGGAGACTAAAGAATTATTTGCGAACCTTAATGTCTCAAGAACGACTAAATCATTAGTGTTTGTTAGATTGCTATCAGGAATGGTGGATGCAATGACATCAAGGATCTTATGTCAGAGTTTGTAAATAAAAGTCATTATTGTGTGAAAATGTCTGGAAAAGTTTAATTTTACATTGCAATAAATTTTGTATTTTAGTTTTGAATTTTCAATTTTGTATATTTGATGAGTAGGCCTATATTAGAATTTAAGTATTAGTAAACTGTACATACTTTTAATTTTGCATAACACTTATAACAGTCAGAGGTATGTTAATATGATTATATTTTTGTAAATAATCCGTACAGTTTAAATAGATTAGGTAGTGCCTAACTTTTAATTGATTGATGTTCACGTTTCATTGAAGAAGATTGCATTAAAAAGTTTTTGTTATAGTGACAAGTTTTATACGATTATTGTGAAATATAATTTTCTCATATATTTACTCCATGTGACTCATTCACAAATCATTTTATAACTGTTAATGCCAAAATCTAAAATTTTGCTTGTAAACTAGTATCTAACTCAGTCAGGATTGAGAACTAAATATAGTTAAATTAATTTAAATTTGCATCAAATTTTGTTGTAGACTAACCATGTTTAGTTATTTGTGAAGCATGTAACCTGCTAGTTTTGTTCAATTCTTTATTTTTTGTTGTATTTTCTTTTACATACACACAGCCATGTGTGTAATACACACGTGTCTAAGACTTACATTCTGGAGTTTTTCATTTTAATTCTAATGATTTTTTCGGTACTTGTAAATAAGTCTGCTACACTGTGTAGGCGTTGAAAGTGAATAAAATCTACAGATAATTTTCTTTTAGTTTTGAGTCATCCCTACGCTTTTTTTATTGTTGCTTAAAACTCTTAACTTTCATTGTTTACTTTTAAAAAATCTGAAAAATATAAGTATTTTGACTAGCTGTCCTATAATCAAGTTTAAGTTCGAAAAATGCTTAAAAAGCACAATTTTGCACCTTGGGATCCAAATTTCCGCGGAGGAGGACCCCCGGACCCTCTGTTCAACAAGGGGGATAGGGATTTCTTTATCAAATGTTATATTTGCCACCCTTGAGAATGTTAGTTGTTGCGCCCCTGCTGTATTGTTCTGTCAGCTTGGCACTGACCTCGCGCTTGACCTAGGTCAACAGACACATGGCTGTTTAACATTCATTCCATATTTTAACTGATTCCTTCCCACTCAAAACATATTTCACTATTTTGAGAAAATTCTTTTGTGAATTTTAGTGTCACTCGCATGTTCGAAAATTGAGGAAACGTGACCATGTGGTTTGGTTCGGGGTTAATTACTCCCTTATTAAGAGATGGATTGCCAAGCTACCAATTGCCGATGACGACTAAATTATGCTTGTTAATATGTCACTCCATTTGTCACCTTTCGTCCTTCCCCTGGCTCATGGCCTCTACAGATAATCTGGAAGGTACCTTGAAGTTTGTGGTGATGTCATAGAGAAGGTGACAATTGGTCTGAAACCCGGTGTTTTGGCGGGTCATGTCACATGTAACATAGTAATCTGCAATTATTTAATTTATCTGCCGAATTCTAATACTCAAAAGTACATGCCTGCAGTTATGAATTATTATACCACTAAACAAAATTAAATTATATAATTATAATGTCTGACTCTCTCTCTGATTACTGAAAAACAGTAGTTTGTAAAGGTGAAACTGTAAATAAACAGAATTCGAAAGTTAACTTTAATTTACAGACTAATAGAAAAAATAAAACTCCAAAAACACTAACGAGTTACTAGGGCGTGGGCCATCATGGTACAGGAACTTCAAATCAATTAAAAAACAAGCAATAAAGATGACAAGGCGCCCCAAATTAATCAATTGCAAGTCCTGCAGTGTAATTACCCATTCCACAATTACAATGATGAAAGCCAAGCATAACACTTACATGACGCTGGAAGCAGAATGAACACACGTCCGAAAAAATCACGTGTATAAATACAAGAAGCGAGCAAGAATATAAACCAAAATATAGACCGAACAACATGATGGAAGAATAAATACAGTCAATAAATACAATTTATTCAAAACCAGAAATTTCTAAAGGAAAGCACAATATAATAATTATACAACGTGCTATGTACAGTATTTAAACAACACTCCTTTCTTAATTTCGCAATTTAACAGGAAAAAATATTACTACAACTCTTGGTAATATTTTCTTGATGTTCAGTGTCAGTCACTTGAACGCACAAGTGTAGTGCAAGGCTAGCTGCACCATCTGCACCTGTGTCTCTGCTTAGTTCACAACATGTCTACGGCGAAGATACGAGATGTTTACAAATTTCAACTGCATCGAAAATGGTTCCAAATAATTACAAGTGGGTTATAAGGTATGTAATAGTTTCTGTTTACGTGAAATATGTTCAAAAGTTAGCAGCGGAGAATACACATAGAGATTTAAATCGTAGTTGCTGATAGTTCACAATGTTCAAACTGCCTCGTGAACTGTCAAATTGCATGGCGAAACGACAAATTGTGTTCAATCTCCTCCTCAAAACTCATCTTCTCGGGAGACAGAAATATTCGCAGACTTCCAAGGCAGGGTGGCCGATCCAGTCGTACTCACTCGAAAGAAGAGTCTTCCACATCCACCATCCAATGGAAAGAATACCACCAGGGGGCCGATTAAATATCACCACTTGCGTTTGGCACCGACGGAGCGCAACGCAAGGAAATCTGCTCTGCACCTGCACCTCGAGTCGTAGTTGGAATTAAATATACTCGAAAATGCAAGATGCAAGGGGAGGAGTCTATTTTGGCTCGGCGCAACTGCCTCCCCTCTCCATCTTACACAAGCCAATCAGAAAGTTTGTAACATCATCCCCACTGCCACTTGAACGGCAAAAGCTGTCTGCACACCCGCGTGCTTACATGCAGATATAGCTTCCATGTAGCAGTGAACATTTCTCGCGCTAAAAGTAATATTTTGGTTAAATTTTTTGTAACATCAAATTTTGTAGTAGCCTTCTCATGATTAAACAAGGATGTAAGAAGTATAGGTTCATATCATATTATGAAGGAAAATTGTTACAAAGTTTTCATTACAAGTGTATATGTCGTAGTTGTGTATTGAAGTGTGATAGTAAATTTCCATAATGTCGTGGTTCTTTCAGTGTAGTGGATGTGTGTGTTAATTTTCGTGTTCGTGAATAATTAAGTGCTTTATTTATGGAGAGCAGCATTTTTGTAACACAATTGGAACACATCAGAGTGGTTTTCTTCTGTAACCAGCTTTTACATACTTTATGTTGCTATCGGAAAATAAAGTGCCTAAAGTGATAGACGTGTGAACTCTACCAGCACAGCAAGTCCCCAGGATGTCCTAGGGACATCCTGTGAGGATATCCGGGTACATACGATCCTCAGGATGTTCTAGGAATGGATATTTCAGATGTCCAAGAGCTCCGAAAAACCATGTCCCTAGGACGTCCCAAGTACCTCCTCGAAAAGTTTATCACATCCCAGGAAGCTCCTTGGAAGACGAATTTGGGTCATCCTAAATTCCTCATCTGGGGAGCTCCCAGGGATGTCCTTATAGGGAGCTCCCACGGAGCTCCTCTGAGGAACTCTCTGGGATGTCCGAGCAGGAGCTCCCTGGGATGTCCTAGCAGGAGCTCCCTGGGATATCTGAGCAGGAGCTCCCTGGGATGTCCGAGCAGGAGCTCCCTGGGATGTCCTAGCAGGAGCTCCCTGGGATATCTGAGCAGGAGCTCCCTGGGATGTCCGAGCAGGAGCTCCCTGGGATGTCCGAGCAGGAGCTCCCTGGGTTGTTCGAGCAGGAGCTCCCACGGACATAGTGGATTTCTAGGCAAGTTCCTAATATGACCACTAGATAGCTCACGATATTATTTAAATATACATGAGGTTTGTTGCAATTAATTTAGTAGATAACTCATAACTTGTACATATGCCTTAAGAAATTGGTAAATTTATTAATTTCGACACACATATTTTATTATTACTGGTAGACTTTGGAAGTTGAAGCATTAAAAAAATGTCATTACCGGCGAATTGTGTATTTAAACGATTTTAAGAGGCTACATTAACAATTATGTGTATTTTACAGTGAGTTAAATAATAAGTTTACATATCACCAAAACAAATACATTTGTTTTCTTTTGTGTTGAGTACTAAACTGACTAGGGATGTCCCAGGGATGCATTTAATACAGGTCCCGTAGAGCTCCTAGGGATGTCCCAGGGACGTGTTTTATACAGGTCCCAGGGAGCTCCTAGGGATGTCCCAGGGATGTGTTTAATACCGGTCCCAGGGAGCTCCTAGGGATGTCCCAGAGATGTGTTTAATACAGGTCCCAGGGAGCTCCTAGGGATGTCCTGGGGATGCATTTAATGCAGATCCCAGAGAGCTCCTGAGGATGTCTTGTGGATGTGTTTATTACAGATCCCAGGGAGCTCCTAGGGATGTCCCAGGGATGTGTATGCCAGACATCCTAGGGATGTCCATAGGTAGTACTTTTCCATGAACTTTTCCTTTATAAAAAGGACTTGAAATGAACTTCCCTAGGACGTCCTAGGGACGACAGTTCCCACATCCTACAGACGTCCTCAGGATGTCTGTGTACTGGTAGGGAAGCGATTAGAGCAAAAACTATGTATACATTTTATATTTGTACTGATATTTATTTGAGTGGCCTAGTTTTGAAATTCGCGTGAGTCATTTTAACTTGTGTGACATGGTATTTGTGAGTGTAGGCCTACTACCTAATGGGCTATTCATGTGGCATTCGTCTTTCAGTGAGTCGTAAATCGTGATACGTTTATTATTTCTAAAAAAATTCATTGCTAATGTGCAGTGAATACGAGTGGCGTTCGTACAACTTAACTGCAATAAATTTAATTAGGTCTAAATTAAGTTCAATGTTTACCGAGATAGGGTGTGATGTGTGTAGACAGCAAGTCTCACGAAAAACTTAAAACAAAAATGATAGCACTCTCGTTTTATGAAATAAAGAGAATCCCAACAGAATCACTCTTAAATATTAAGCATGTATGTGGAAACAAGTCGGCAAAAAAGATGTGATGTTGAAACACCCGAACCAAGCAAGGAAAACAGAGAGGTAATGTCACTGTTCTAAGCAATTAGCCAAACAGGTACTTGCAAAACATATTCGCTATTTATTTACATTATCATTTGCATAAAAGTTTTAAGCAAAGTTTTTAACGGTAGAAATAACCTCGTCACAAACGCAACTCTATTTTTTCGTCGTGTGCCACGGAAAAATACCCTCAAAATATATTCTGGGGAAAGGATAAACCGTTGCCCATTTTTAACTGCTTCTTTAGTAAAAAAAAATATTCCAGTTTCGTACTTCTTCTGCACTTCGTAACAATAAAAAGCTGAAATCGAGAAATGTGTACACGAAAACGTAAATAATTAACGTTCATAGAACACTGGATACAGATAAAGATATCCAACTTTTATGTTAAATTCACTTTCACATACCCGAAAATTGTCCAATGCGCATGTGCGAAGGGCGCAGATATACTTGCGTCGAGCCATTTGCTAGTCGCAGATTTTCAGGCACTTTGCACCATCACGTGACCACTTGCACCTGCATATTTGTATATTTAATACCAAAGCAACGCAGCGCAGGTGCAAATTTTGCGCTGCACCTCTCAAAAGCGATATTTAATCGCCCCCTGGTACCATCAAAAGTCGGCACATCAGTTCAACAACATGATGTCAAGATGGGTAACAGTCGCAGAACTCTCAGCAGTCCAACATCAGGATACAGGTTCGCCATACATGATGTGTACCTCGACAGCATCACCCGGCACAGTGTAGCAACTTCGTCTCCAATGCCTGGAGTTGAGCCAGCACAACTTCATCAGAACTGATGTTTTCAGTTTGCATCATAACTTATGTAATATTAGAGCTGTCGAAGAACGAAAGGGTTTTAAACATCAAGTTGATACAATATCTCACTCATGTTATAAAAATTCACCTTTCAATGAAATGAAGCAGTTATTCACGAACATTGTCTTACAACAGAAATAAACACAAGTATCCACAGTACAGTACAATACAATAAATTCACACTGTTATCACAACATTTAAGAACACAGTTATGACATATTGTCATTGATGTTATGAAACCTCATATGTGTTAAATTCAAAAGTTTTCAGGAGATGCAAAAAACATAAGTCAAGACACTAATAGTGTATTTGTTAGTAACTGCTGTCAAATGCAATAACAACATCTTTGCAATTCATTTGTGTAAACTGTAGTACAAGCACAAGCACAGAGTAAATAACTTTAATATGTTATTTATCATTTGGGCATAGGAGGTATCAAACTGCTGATTGGAAATACATACGAGCTATTCTTACATATTGAATAATCAAGTACCACTTTAACACAGCATGTTGAATAGGAAACAAAGTGACCATAAACCCCCCAAACAATAATACACTCTCTTCTTTCAGTGGACATCAAAATGTTACTGTGAAGAATACACACACAATTAAAAATAACACAAAATTCTCATGCTGTATGCACATTACATCTTGGTCGCCTAGAAGTGTGATATAATGATGATCCTGTCCTTTAACTCTGTTACAAAATACATACACAATTCACATGACAATGAGATATCTGAAATTTATCAGTACCCATTATCTAATTGTTGCGGAAAACCTTATTGCTAACTCTCATTGTAATGATGACCCTCTTGACTTCCTAAAAACAAAATTTAATGAGCCCTTTTACAGATATAAATTGTTCCCTAACAACTAGGCCGGAAATTGAAGAAATAATTAATTCATTCCAATCAAAAAATTCGTGTGGTTATGATGAAATCAGTACCAAAATAGTAAAACCTTGTTGTAAGTAACTTAGTGCTCCTATTAGTCATATTTGAAACAGAGCACTGAATATTGGTGTCTTTCCAAGTCGACTTAAACATGCACTAGTTCTACCATTGTTTAAAAATTGTAAAAAAGAGTTAATAGAAGATTACAGGCCTATTTCCCTGTTAACAATCTTTTCAAAAACATTTGAGAAAGTAATTTGTAAAAGAATTTTACATAATTTTACAACTAAACAGTATATTACCTCAGTCAGAATTTAGTTATAGAAGTAATATAACTGTTAATGATGCAATTTATAAACTAACTTCAGTAGTATCAGAAGCTCTAAAAAAAAAAAAAAAAAAAAAAACATTTTGTGATTTAGCAAAGGTGTTCGACTGTATAAATCACGAAATTATCCTTGATTAACTTCATCAATATGGCGTTAGCAATAAATTTTTAGGTCTATTGCAATCATATTTAGATTCAAGAAAACAAAGGGTGAAGATAAAAATACTGCAAGATTTTACAGTGTTTTGGCCCTTTACTTTTATTGATTTACATAAATTATCTCCCGTATCATATAAACAAAACTGCTACATCAATTTTATTTGCTGACGACACAAGTATCACTATATCTCAAAGATCTCATGTTTCACTTCAGTTACAGATTAATGAGCTAATGGGTCTTGTTCGCAAGTGGTTCTTACCAAATAAATTAACACTAAATTTAGAAAAAACTTTACTCATTAATTTTCATACAAGTAATAATCAAATTGATTTTAATATTGATAATAGCATACATAATCGGGTGACTTATACTACATTTCTCAGTTTGCAAATCGACGATAAGCTTAGTTGGAAAATAACAAAATGCCAATTTAGTTCCAAAACTAAACAAAGCATGTTTTGCTCTGAGATGCCTGCAGAAAATTGTAAGTAAAAAGATCATTAAATTACTTTAGTATGATTATTTCCACTCTTTTATGACATATGACAGTATGCATTGGGGTAATTCAACCCATGTAAACAAAAATTTTATACTACAAAAAAAACTGTAAGAATTTTAAGTGGTGTTAAACCGACTCACTCCTGTAAACCTCTGTTCAAAACATTAGAAATTTTGTCTTTACCATGTTTGTATATATATTCTTTATGAAAATTTACACTTGAAAATATTAATAATTTTGAAAGAAATGCTGATTTCCACAGTTATAATACAAGACTTAGAAATAACCTTCATTTACCCAAAGATTTTCCAAAAAAGTTCGTTCTATACAGCCATTCACATCTATAATAAAATCCAATCTTTTAACAAGGAAGTTTATGGTAATAGGTATAAAATCTACTTACAAAACTTAAGAAAAATATTTTTTAATAATTTATTATAATTTTTACTCTGTTGAAGAATTTATGAATACCACTTAAAGAGGTTGCAAGGTATTGTAATTTTTGAAGTCATTAAATTTATAGCTATGTGACAATACCAGGAAGTATTTTAAGTATATATACTTAAATTGTAATCTATAAAGCACTTAGATGTTTTTCTTATTAATTTCATTATTCAAGAGATATCTGTATTTTAATGTGATTTTTGTTGTCATTATCTATGTTTATGTGAAACCATATATAATTGATTTTATACTATGTTGGCCCTTTTGTTGTATGTTATTGTCTCTTGTTTTTATTGCTTTTATTGGTTGTGTATGTTAGCATACTGTGTTATTAATGATTGCACATCAGTTTATGTACCGGTATTTGAATTTAATGTACCATTTGTCATGTTAATTGATTCATGCCAATGTATTTTAAGTGGTCTTATGTAATGTAATTTGAAATATTGTCACATATATATTTTATTGTACTTGACAAGATCTACATCCCTGAGTTTTTATTCATATTGGGATTTATAGATCACTATTAAGCAAACATACAAACCTAAATCATGCTGCTAAGCATCATGGTCTACTAGAGGCATGGCGTAAAGGTGGACATAACCACAGTGCCTTTGCAAGGGACAATCTTCACTGTGATGTTACACAACATGATGACACTACTGCTTTTGAACTTTGTTTCTCATGTCTTATTCTTGTCAGGTTTGAATGAAAGACTATAATAGAAAGCATTAATGGCCCTTTTTTTCTATGTTGTCTTCCATTTACTGAAGGTGTTTGAATTTCGAGTCGTTTATAGGTACCGGTCGAGTGTATGACTCTTGCTTCCCTTACAGTAATAGCAGACCTCCTCCTCTTCTGTGGTAGTTCATAATTGACTGTGTGATCCAGTTGGAAAAGATATCATTTGGCAGATATTTCAGGGCCAACATGTAACACATAGTAGGTTCCCCTGCTTTCTTCCCAGGCCGAATATATAATAAGTTAAGTGAAATCTCATAATTCTTTAAAAAAATAATAGATACTGACATTGACTTTGTATGGCTGTGAAGGCCTGGCTTGTCGCATCAGAGACACACAGTCAGTTGGAGAGTGTATTGCAGGTCTGAAGTATTTCTCTAATGTATAATGAACAATATTAGTCTCCATCATGGGGTGGCCTTTCTCAGGAAACAATTGTTCAATATTATCAGTGATTCAGCTCATAAATTTTAAAATTGCGGACTTTAAATTTCTGGTTGTCATACAATGCTAGTAATTTTGGGTATAATAGATCACTTTGCAGATCCTTCGTAAGGACCAGATGTCCCTTACTCGCAGAATACTTTGCAAGTTTCTTGGCTGCTCTAGCATTTTATTTGCTCTTAATATGTGATTCACATATTTCTTCCGTAACTTCACCCACTTTATAGCTGCAGTACACGTCACATTGGTCCTTGCGAGGCATATGAATTGCAGTATTTTCCGCTTCCACAACATCTTGGAACATTCTCCTTGATGCAGGCACAATGTTCTTCTCATCACACCATTCCTTATAAACACTGTACAAATTAATCTCAGACTTAAATGAAGACTTGACATAGACTTTTCTTTGAAGATTCCCTACAATAGCGACTTGGCATCTTCAGAAGCAATCCCATTCACTGTTTTATTCCTTCAATGATTTTTGTCTTCTTCCTTTTCTTGTTTTGAGCAGTTTATTCCTTTTTTGGTATGTGCACTTTGCAGAGTTGCAGGTATGTAAAGGTGTGTTCTACAATGGTTTCCATGTCTCTCTCTTTCTTTACCCATTTTTTCTTGAAAGTATGTTCACTTACATCCATTAATTTCAACCACAAGGTTTCTTTCAAATGCGACCACTGATACATTCAATGTAGTTAACATACTACAAATTGACAAAATAAACACAAATCAACGTGACAAACTCATTCGAGTCTGCCAATTTGGCGCATCTGAACGATATCTACCATTTATGTCAATTGCCAATAAAATTATCAATCGCAAATGTATTCAATACCTCCTATTTGCCATTTTGACACATATGGTAGCAGATATCATAGCAACAACTATTTCGGGAAACACATAGGAGATATCATATTCCATTTCCTGGTATATTTAACAATGCATTTTACCCAAATAGGATAAATTAAAACTGTAGAGCTTGCAGAGACGATTCCAACAAAACTCAAAATGGCAAATTTTGCCACATTGAAAGTTTCATAATATCAATGACGATAAATGCTTGTAAAGATAATTTTGTTACGATGTTCCATTGAAGCTTATTAATGTGGATCATCACTTCCAGCAACATTGCAAGCACGATAAGGCTACACAATTTGAGGTTACGACACACTCATTACTTCTGGCAAAAGAAATTTATATCACAAGCATGAAAATTAGAGGAAGAAGATACCAAACACAGTTATAATATTATAATTTAATGTTGTTTCAAACGTTTGAAATGACACAAAGTTGTAGAGTCGGCCCACCATATCCGTGGACATCGTATCGGCGGTTTTCACCAACCGCGGTTGGAAATTGAGGAAAATTTTTTTAAAAATAAATATTAAAATTTTAAGGCACAGATGATGGTGGACATTCACTGTAAATATCACGTACCGGAGCTTAAATAGGTCACGAAACCGTAACCAACACTTTGTTCCTGGCAGAATTTATTTTCGTGTGTTTTTTAAAAAAAAAGATAAGTGTGCAACTGAAATAAATACATCTTCTGTACAATACACGAAGTTATACATTTAAACAGTTTGTGTAATTCTGGCACTACTGTAAAGTGTAGAGGAATCGATACTGTTTTCAGTCACTGTCAGATATTGCCGATACCAATACTGATACTACAAAGAGAAGGAAAAATAATGTTATTGCTGGTGTGAGAAATTAAAAATTTAATTTTCAAACCACTTCGTCAAAGAAAACTCTAATTGTCTTATTTTTTATTGTTTTAGTCTAACTTACTTTTAATATTAATAATAATCTACGAACCACAAACTAGTCAGTGACTCAAACATATGTGGGCGTGTGATTTGTTGAAACACTTCTCCATGAAGGTCCCACCCCCCAAGAAGGCTTATTGACTTGAAGCCAATCACCAGATTGCCAAAACAAATTTAACCTGCGAACAGTCCCTGCTATAGTAGGATGAACTAGCAGAGCATGTACATCTATTGCTGTAATCTTTGCATATCCAGAGATATCAGAACGATGGTAAATTTGCACTAGCAATAGGCCACGCAACTCAACAGAATTGTCATGGTGGATTTTTAGTCGTGGCACTAGGGTGTCAGCACAAAGAGAATATTTAGGAGTCACACAAAGGATTCCACCCATGGCATGGAATGTGCAATGGCCATCAATTGAGTGCACATTGTAGTCAGCAGTATCGAATACAAACTGTACATAACCTAGAAAAGAAAAAAGAATGGAATTCTTGAAATTGTAATGGAGGTATTATTTAAGACAACATCAATGCCAAAATTGCTTAAAATTCCTGTTCTTAATTTAGAGGACTAATCGTTTATACATGCCTACATCAATTTCAGCTCGGGCATGAGTGGTGACAGATTTTTCAAACTTGACAGCTTACTTATAGGATGCACAGACTCCCAAATTGGCCAACATATCAATAAGAAGCTTTGGACCATACTGTCTATGAAGGCAAACACTCAGGCCAAAATCTAGCGGAGAGATGAAAGATCGTGTTCGTACAGCAGATATAATGGCATGCCCGATAGCCACACATTTTCTCTTCATTCCATTTTTGTTCCCCGACTGTTTAATAGGTTTGATTATATTGTTGACCAACAGGCTGAGTGATTCAGAGACAAGTTTACTGCTACCCATTACAATTTCTTCCCTTGATGGAAAAATAGGACAGTCATAGAGTCTGGATTTAATATTTCGGTGGATAATATCGGGTGCAGTTTTAATGACTCTCTTCTCCTCATCAGCGACATTCCCCTTGCGGCTCCCATACCATTTATCACAGATGATCTTATCGACTACGCCTGAGATGCACATAATTCCTGATTTTCCCACAGTATATGTAATAATTATGCTATTTCCATACTTATTAACGAGTTTTCTTTGCAAATGTGCGACAGTATATTGGTCAACATCAGGATTTAGTCTGCCAAATGTATCGGCCAGTTCTTTGAGTGTATATTGGCACTCTTCATTTTGTTCTAGAAACTGACAAAGTTCTTGACACCCCTTTTCCCACACTGTTCTCTACAGGTTTTGAGGACCCAACCGCCTGGAATCTAGAATAATAGTACATATGGTATCTGCCTTCTGCAGCAACGAGATCAATCACACCTGTCAGTTGCAGTAATACTTCTTGCGCCCATACACATTCACTTCCCCTTGCGTTTGCAGGTGACCGAACAGAGTCGACTGTGTTCAGAGTTTGAACCTCACTCCATTCCTCTTTATATGGTTTCCGGCATTTCGACGAGTGAATGCACTGACACTCACAAAATAGACAGTGTGTCTTTAAGTTAAACACTATACGCGGAGATACACATTTCCCAGAGTTCTCAGGTGTAGTGGCAGGTTTATTTGGATTACGAGTGTACCATGTATGGCACTCAATGCGCACTTCAACAATTGATTTTCCTTCAAGCGCATCTTTAAATCCAGCCTTTCGAATCTCACTGCACTCTAAAACGTTTTTTAGTCCATTTTCAGTCAAGATTACCTTTTCAAATCCTTGATTTTTACATGGTTGCAACAAACACTCCATATTGTTGCATGCAACTCGTACAAACAAAATAGCTCTTTCGCAATAAAGTAGTATCTATATAATACAATAAACAAAGACGAATGTATCTTGTCTCTTTTTAAAACATTTCATTTAAATAATAATCTGTCAGCACATGCGCATTCTTGTCAAGTCTACTAGACATGCTTAGCTTTTGACTTGCACTAACAGGTTACGGGAAATGACAGTGCATTCTAACCAACAGCACTTCTCCCTTACACTACCACTACAATAAACAAAAGTATACTACACACTCACATTGTTGATCGATCTGCTAGACGAGCTTGGCTTCCGACCTGCACTGACTGACTTACAAAATATAACTGCACGTGTCCATCAAACCCTCTTATCCCTCATCCTACTTCCCCCTCCCTCTTTACCATGCCACTCTAGTTACCCTGCCTCAATGGTCTTTTTTCAATTTGTAACAGTTAATTCATCCTGCAAAAAAATTTTACTGACTTTAAGAACGGTAAGTAGAAGTGGCGGTCAGTAGACAGAAAAATAATGAAATATTCTCATGATATAGGCGACATGAGCTCTGCCACCAACACGCCATGCCTACAAAGAAACTACACTGTGAACTTAATGTGTACTCAATAAGTTATATGTTAATTGATTTCTACAGATTCTGTCACGCTCTACAACTTTTATTCGGAGCATTTTTCCGTAGTACCATTAGCAATTTTATTTTAAATAGCAGAAGTATTGCAACTTCGTATTAAAAAACAGGAAACATGTTTTTCTAACCCTCGTAAATGAAATAAAAAGTTATGAAATGTTATGTATATGTAACCAGCATGAAAGCCACTTCCATATCAAATATATTAAAGAAAAGAACAGCTGAAAATGTTAAATGGTTTGTGTGTTATGAAATATTTTCCAACAATCGACAAAAATCTAACATGGCCACTTAATTTTTCAAAATGGCGGAAAACCCGACGCCGGATTTTTCGGGACTTTGTAGGAGATGTTCAGAAAATTTCATCTAACACGTCTGTGAAGATTTCGTCTTGAATTGTATGTCTAGGTTTGAGTAAAATTTCGTCTAAATGCACTGTACTACTAGAGGCGCTTACAAAAATGCACTCGCTAGAGTAACGTAGGTTACTTCAGTCATGTGACCAGGTTTTGTCGATAACCAGGATTTGTTAGCTCTAGCAATTTTATTCAAGGTCTTAAAGTTACGGTAATTCAAAAGAGCACCCGTATTATACACGTGATAAATATTTTGCTAAATGCTACATCACAGTGCATTCCTTACACATATAATGTTTGTATTAAAAATAATATTACTTTTGGTAGTTGACCGTGAGGCAATCAGCTGAAATTTCAAACATGGGTAAACTTACCGGGGATACCAAAAACTTGAATTTTTGGCTCACCTACCCTACCCTTGTGACTTTTCATAATCGTCTTAAGAATATATGGGAACCGCTGCAACTATTCCTTCGCCACGAGTCTCGTCCTAGAACGTAACTGCACATAATAGAGTTGAAATTTACTCCTACAGTTGCAAGAGTATTTCAGTGAACAAAGATACCCTAGGCATTAATTACCAAGGGCCAATAAACACTGTGAAAATGTACGTACATATATCTGAGGGTTTTTCAAACAAAAATATTTTAATGTTTGCATAGATTTATTGCTGAAGCTCAAAATGTAAATAGCAAGCAACATCACTGATGAGTGTATAAAATGCACAATTTAAAATTACAAAAATATTCAAAAACGTATTAAGCACGTACATATTATCAAGTTAACAATCCAAATGGTGCTTACGCGCACATAAATAGACATCAAACAAATTATAATAACATACCAATTATTATACCATTAAAGTTATTAAAGATAGTGCACACACACACATTTGACCTTTATGAAAATATATAATGATCCTTCTAAATCACGCACGTAAATACATTATTTGATCAACCAATACATTTATATTAAACGTTAACGTCAAGTAAGGATATATCAACATTTCTGAGTTGAACATCATAATCAACATTTTGAATTTGACAAAGCATTACAGGAAATTCCTGATTTCTCACATAAACGTGTTTTAGAATTCATTATCAAAATAGAGAATATACTAGACGTTTATCAAATGACGCGTCAATGAACTCCAATCTGGACAGTCAAAACTCACTATCATAAAACTGAAATTATCAAACAACTGACTAGATTCAGGAAAACTACAGACATCAAAAATTATGTACGCGCGGCGCCATACACTCTACCAATTCAACACGAAAATTTACCAATACTAAAAACGTAGCATGAAGTTAAACATTTCTGAGTAAACCTATTCATTTTAAATTTAAATCCAAAAACGTAATTTTCAGTGACGGCAGTCGAAAGAACAAAAAAAAAAAAAAAAAAAAAAAGCAAAGAGTTAAAAATTTAGCTACATACACATGACGGCAGCCGCCTTTCCGCCATAAGGAACAAGTTCCCAACCAAACAGCTAACTGGAGCTATAAGACACTTACATTTGACCTGATCCCAAGCTGACGAAGAAGTAAAAAGTTAAGGCCACGCTAGCACACCAGCAAGAGGCTTGGCCAGGGCCTCAGCAAACTGCACATGCGCGAGGAAGAGTAGAAGGGGAAACAGAGAACACAAGTACTACTAGAAGAAAAACATAGAGATTGCGAGCTGAGCCAGAAGCTTAAGTTTCATAAGTCCCGCCACATGCCACCGTCGCCGCACTGAGCACCAGACGGTGGAGAGTACAGACGTGATGTGGAATGAGGTCGGTAGGCCAAGACAGCCGGTTGAGTGCGCTCACCTCGATGATTCAGCATGCAAGGTAAGAAGAACACAAGATTGTAGTAATTAATAGGCAGGTAGACATCGGAGAGGGAGATTGCTCGTCTTAGTATCGACAACAACAAATTAACAAACAAGTTAATAAAAAATAATACATTTCATAAATATAAGTTAGGGAATAAAAAGTAACGATAAATTCAAATATACCTTCATAAATAAATATGTAAATAATTAAAATAGTTCAAATTTCAATATTTAAAATATTGGATTACATTAAATAATTAAGTTAATAAAAATAATATTAGTAAAATAATTTTAAATTATCTAATTAAAAATGATAAGTCAATGTATTGATTAAATATTGCATGCTGAATTCGGGCTATAGAAGACCTCGGTGTTGCGCTGACCAAAATCTCTCTCACTCATACAAGATACACTCTTGTCATTATTTGCAGGACTTGAAATACTGTGTGCAACTCTTAAGCAATTTTTAATAAAATTTTGTGTACGCTAAATTGTTTCAAAAATTTATCGAAATGGAACATTTTACTCTAAATATTCGTACGTATGATCTAGATATCTGTAGAAATTTTAGAATTAAAATAAAAAAAAATTAAACTGGAATTTTAAATGTTTGAAATGATCTTTACAGTTATTATTTGAAGTAAGTTTCTGTATGTAGATATTTTTATTTATTATATGGTATTTCCCTTACGTCGGAATATTAAGATATTGTTTTTTAAGCAAATTGTAATATTTTAAATTGTATCATTTTTGTACTCCCTTGTGCAATATTTTGGGTAGTTACGCTAGTGTAAAAGTTTTGATTGAAACAAAAATTTCTTACATTCATGAACAGCCTTAATAAAATTTCTCCTTTCGCCATTTTTAAAAAAAATTGTATTTATTTCTTTTCTATTGAAGGTAAAATTTCTAATTTAGATTAATGTTGCGGTATGCCAATCAATACAGTATCCTTACCATGATCATATCAACTCCAAAAATAACAAGTCCACTATGCTATTCAAAAATATTCTGTGCAATCAATCAAATCTTCTTTAATGTTTTCATTAAGTAGCTAACATACGTCGTATTTAAGCAGAAGTATTTAACATTGTAATAATAGGCTAAATTCCAAATTGTTCCTCTACTTTAATAATATCTTGATTTATGTCCCGTTTGCATCATATGCATAAATGTGTCTAGCTAATTGGATTCAAATCCAATAATCTGAATTCATTATCTAGTTTCTTTAGCCATTAACACCATTCACACCTAATTTAATTCACTGAGATGTAAATATTTAACAAATCTAAACATAGTGTTTAATAGTTTAATTTCTGTCAACAAGGCTATTTAGTTCGTAGGAAAAAATTCATGGTTAGAATATTGTTTATTTTCTGTTATCTTCTAATTTTTTTACCGTTACTATGTTATGCCCCAATGGACTCAAGATAGATATGCATAGTATTTTTACATTTCATACATCATATTTACATGAAAAGGAATTATTTAAACTTGTAGACATGTTTGATTTCGCTTTCGTATGCTGAAGTGAATTTAACTTTGCGTATACTACTATAGCAGATACTTTTCAAGGTGCTAAATTAATATTATTACATTTGGAATATGTTCCCTTAGCGAAATAGAGAGAAGAGATGTGACGATATTTAGTTATGTGTGATGCAAGTAGCTAATTTCGTACTGAACTGATCCAAGCGACATCATAGCTGTTGCCAGGTATAGAGGTTACATTCAATTACAGAGCAAAAAAATACTAAGAACTAATGATGAATATATTTTGATAAATTTTGACATGTTTGAATGGTTCAGTGTAATTATTGAGGCATCAAAAATAGTTAGCATAAAGTTATAATTCGGTGAGAACTATTTTTGTTACAAACTGTAACTAACATAGAACTAATGGTATGCATAACTTAATGATTTCTGATCATTTAGGCACGAGACGGTTCAATAAGTCAATTGTCAACGATAAGTTGGATGAAGGAAGCGCCTTGCCAAAACAGCCGTGAAAATTTTTGTCATAAAAGGGTTACTTTAATTTCTAACAAAACTATTTACATTGCAGAAAAACGATAACTATCGTCGAACTAACTGTGTACATAATTTTTAATTTTTCTAAACATTTGAGGGTAGAAGTCATAGTGTGATGTTGGCCATCCAAAATTTAATTGGTTAGTTAAATACACATACGATATGGAACAAACAATTTTTATTGTGGAACAAATAATGACTAACAATGAACAAAATACTGTGAATATTTCTAAAACTTCTAAATATTAAGGAGGGTAGTATGATGTTCTCCCGGTTAATTTAAATTGCTCATTAGTGGCAGTAAAAATTCGGAACTGAAAGTTATTGTTCCGGATCAAACAATATTTAACGAAGAACTTATGCTGTAAATATTTTGAAATTTTTCTAAGTATTTGAAAGGATTGCAGTGTGAAGTTGCCTCCCTCTCCAATTTAATAACCTAATTAGTGGCAGTAAAATTTTGAAACTAACGGTTTTTATTGCGGAACTGACATGAAAACTAACGAAAAACTAACACTGTGAGTATTTGAGAATTTTTCTGAGATTTTTTTTTGATGGGTGTGGGGAGGGGGTGTGTACCAAATTGTCGCCTTCAAAATTAATTAGCTACTTAGTGGCAGTAAAATTTCGGAGCTTACGATTTTACTTTGGATCAAACGATAACTAACGAAGAACTAACGCCATGAATGCTAAGAATTTTAACCGAACATTTAGGAATGGGGAAGTTTTTAATCATATGCTTAAGTAAATTAAAGAACTTCAAATATATATTTTTAAAACAAAAGTAATTTCTGAATTACAACAGTCTTATTATAGGGTTGCGGTATGCAAAACTATTGCTTTAAAATGTGTTACATAAGTTTACGATACTTAGTTATATGTTCACATATTGGTCAGCTGCATGAATTTCATTTAAGAAACGATTTGAATTTATTGGCGTGGCTGCATATTACTGTTGAAATGTGCTCTTATTCATTCATTAACAAAATTGTAGCCAGTTGTTGCGTATTCTGAAGCATTTCTATAATAATTTACTGATATAGCTATATAATAAATTGTACGAGGACATAGATTATTTGTTGCTCTCCGGTAGGCTATATGAGTGTGACAATAATCCTTCTACTTAAAGAGACACTGTAATGATAATAGTAAAATAGTATTTAAATTATTATTAAACAATATAATCCAAACAACATACTTAAGACAACCTATTTATGTTTCACATAAGCGTATTTCTCATGTATACGAATTAAACGGGCTGTTAAAATTTTGAGTACATAAAATACATATTTCACTAATTAGCTGTGGAAGGGAGAAGGTTAAGTAACATTGGTAGCACTGTTATTATAATAATAGAGTAATACTTTGACATCCATTTTATATTTTCCAAATGAAACATGTAAAAGAACCCATTTTAGTTGAATGTTTGCATGTTTTGCAGGATCACATATTACATGGCCAGTTAGATCTTCCGGGATATGAAATTGCATCAGATATAGCCCAAAACATAATACTACATTACCCAAATAATGACAAGAGTGTATCTTATATGAGTGAGAGAGATTTTGGTCACCGCAACACCGAGGTCTTCTATAGCCCGAATTCAGCATGCAATATTTAATCAATACATTGACTCGTCATTTTTAATTAGATAATTTAAAATTATTTTACTAATATTATTTTTATGAACTTTATTATTTAATGTAATCCAATATTTTAAATATTGAAATTTGAAATTAGAATAAATGAATAGTTTCTAAGATTGCTGTCAAATTGATATGATTCTCATTTAAGCTCCAGATATTTGCTAGCAAGTAGGTAATGACAAAATTCAGTACACTGTTAACGATACATCCTTAAAAAATAGTTAACAGCATTCCATCGATAAAAATAGTACCACGACTTGATTAGTGACACCGCTTTTTTTTTAAACGAAAAATATCATGGTTTGATACCTGGCATGGATTGTCCAATTTTAATATTGTGTTTCACATCGACTTTTCGATATTTTTGTTTTAATTTCTCGCGAATTCTCATGGTGCTTCACATCCACGAAATGATAACGCTAGCCGATTCTCAAGACCAATGATGTGAGAACCGCCCAAATTTCTTCACTTGATATGGCCACGAACGAACGGCATTAAAATGCGATCTCGAATACTTGAAGAAAAGGGTGCAATAAACATTTGATACAAGCTGTAATTTAATCGCAAAAAAATGTTTTTTTTTTCACTCGAGTACTTGGAAGCACTGACCTCTCAAATAGCCAGATAAGTGAACGAGCGAATATTATAATTCGCCCTTTCACTTATGTCTCTCGAATTGTGCCAGTGTTACCACGCGGCATCAAAAATAAAGATATAAACAAACTTATTCAATAACTGCACTTTACATTCATCGTATTCTTTTATGAACTGGATAGTTTGTGTTATCTTATTAAGTTGTCAATAGTTAGTTCAGGAAAAATACAAGATAATTGAAGCAATTTACGAGATTTACTTGGTCAGGGAAGAGGTAGATCTGTAAAAATGTAATGAATTTAGAGTTTCATTACAGGAAAATTAATAAAACCATTATAACATTTCAACAAAATAATTTAAATACTGTTGTCTGTATGTTATGTTCAATATTATCACAATAGACATTTTATGTCTTAAATCATATATTTAAATATGTTGTTAACAGATACCTCTATGTATAAAAGAGAACCCTGACTGACTGATATGTCAGTCAGTCATTCCATAAAACTGCAGCACAAACTGCTGGACCTAGAAATGTGAAATTTTTGTATGGGTTCCCTTTAGGTCATTGGCGAGCACTAAGAAGGGATTTTTATAAATTCGTTCCCTAAGGGAGTGAAAAGTGGGGAAATGTGTTTCATAAGTTTTGTCTACATAGCTTGAACCCGACGGCCTATTGTCGTAACATTCTCGTCAATGGGTCAATCATAAAAACAGCATATTAGCCAATTTAAGGGTTTTTAAAAATCAACCTTTTAGAGCAGGCAGAATATGCTGCCTTGCCATATCATGACACAGGTATTTCAATGTTAAACAGAAATCGAATTATCTCAGCCAATTCTGAAGATAAAGTTTTGAAACAAAGCCCATATTGCGGGTTTTGAATAGTTTTATATCGCTACGTAAAATAATTGGTAATTTGAAACTTAGAAATTCCTTATTTCGTGAGTTTAAATCTACAAAACCACACAATTTCCAGGCTATCCATTTTGTGGTATTAAAATAATCGTGGCGATCTGCATTGTGATCAGACAATCAAAAAAGTCTGCGACGGCACTAGATTATCTCTAATAGGAAACGCGTGAGGTCTATTCTTGTTTTCATGCCATTGCTCGACGCACAGGGTGGAGCGAGCGTGGTACGACAGCTGTGCGAGGGGGAAAGGGGGAAGCGTCCGTAGTCGCGCGCGGTTGCCAATTTGGGCAGCCTGTCTGCACGGCCGGGCGCGTGGCGTAAAGAGACACTTCTGAGCCACACGCATATTCCTTTACACTCCCACCAAGGAGTTTCTGTCGCGACGTTCAGGGACGTTGCCAGTCTCAGTTAGGAGAAACGCGGATCATTCACGTGCATTACTTAACTGAAATTATAAAATCAATACCAGACGATTCAAAACTTTTTTCTATATTTGTAAAGACATCCAAATATAATGGATATAAATAACAATATTTTTAATAGGCTTAGTGGCATTGCATGTAAAACATGACAAATTTAGGCTACTAAGTGTATTAGAAGTTTGGGAACCGCTGCCCCATATAAGACCATCTCTTTTGGTTTTTGCAAATGTTATAATTGTGTGTGTATAACTAGCTGCATAATATCAATAATGATACTAAATGGAATATACATATCTTCACAACAGTCTGTCTAATACTGTTCATAAAAAAATATGTTTTACTCTAGTATAAAAGTCTTACGTCGATGTGTTAAATGGTTTTAATGTCTCTGGTAAGATTAAAAAATATACGTATATAAATCCAGCTACTGTGTATAAACCACTTTCACATAGTGTGTGGAGACCATTATAATTTATTTCTCCCTAACTAGAAAAAATATATATTGTTCAGTATATGAGTGTTGTTATCGATCCAGTTGGTGAAGCAAAGCATATTGTTACGGTGGAAATTTTCAAGGTTTACTTTTTTTTAAGAGAGTCCTGTTTTTTTCTTCGGACATGTTGTATAATTTTATGTTTTACGTCTTTGTGTAAAGTTATCGGGTTAGCTTGTTAAATTTGTTTTATATCACATCCGATGGAGGATATTTTTCTTGGTGTCGTGGCCAGATTAAATTGTTGGTAGTTTGGTTTTTTGTAAAATTTCTCTTGGTTTGTTATATTAGGCCCTTAAGGCAAGGTGACGTTATTTCCTTTTGGGATTAGGCTGAACCCAGTGCCTGGCCGTGCTGTGTTGTGTTGTGCGGGCCGGCTCTCGGCAGGGCTGCCTGGCTGCAGTTGTATAGTCTGTCTCGCGTAAGAATTCCTTTTTTTGACAGTTCAAAGGATTAACATGTGTGCAAATCTCTACAGGAAAATACTTTTAATTTTTTATAAACTTCACAGTTTGAGAGCCACCTGAGTGTGTTTGTTCAAATATCACTTAATGGCAGTGGAAAACACTGCTTATATCATGGAAACAACTATAAAATTATGCCA
>PNEQ01130101.1:0-29019 GCA_003012365.1 Medauroidea extradentata | reverse complement strand
TTTCATTCCAGCGGAATATTTTGGTACTAACTATAATCGATTCTTGCAGCAACCATTTTGTTCTAATAGTGTCGTACTTCTTGAGCGTAGTTAACATCTCTGATACAGAAATGTAAACAGAACATTGCGGTGCGACGATTACGCGATAGAATTATTTTTACCGTTTCTGTCATCTCAAAAATTAGATGCGACGATTACGGATGGCGACGATTGTGCGATAAAACACGGTAAGTTGGAGAGGGGGAAGGTTGCAAAAATAAGCCGCTATCGAATTTACGAAGGTAGCGATTTTACGAATGCGATGAGAAGAACCGCGAGTATTCGTAAAATCGGGGGTCTAGTGTATGTAGAAAGCAACGCAAGTACCGGTATTTCATCATACACCACTTTTTTAAAAAACGAAACTAGAAAATAGAGTGAGGCCATACTTTTTATCCTATTAATTTATTATTGTCAATTGTTTTTTAGGAAGATGTTGGATAACCCGAATGTCTGATTCGGGCCAGCTACAAAGCGACTTTACGCCTTGTTCGAGTCGGGCTACCATTTTCTTGCTCTTAAGTGGCGAAAGGGGTAGTGCAAGACATTGTTTCCGAACTGCAGCCGACACTGCTTCCAATGGTGGATTCGTTACCGCTATCGAGAAGAACGATGACTCGCTGTACACAAGACATGGCCACTGACTTGTGTGAACAATTGAAAGAATCTATCAAAACACTTGAAATGTACTCTATCGCCTTGGATGAGTTCAGAGACATAAGTGATACTGCCCAACTTGCGATTTTTGTACGTGACGTTGACTGCAATCTTAAAGTTACCAAAGGGTTTTTAGATTTGGTACCAATGAAAGATACCACAACTGGGCAAGATATTTTGACAATGTTGACGAGACGTTGAGTAGGTATGAACTAACTTGCGTAAAGTTACAGTCTGCTACCACAGACGGTTCACCAGCAACGACAGGGAAAAACACAGGGTTTTACGTTGGCACGGGTTGCTTAAAGTGAAAAATGGCTTACGAATATCTTCTTTGTCTTCCCGTTATTGTTTGGTCCACCAAGAAAGTTTACTAATTGCGAAATCCCTTGCAATGGATGGAACCATGAAATTTGTAGCAAAAACAACCAATGTTCTCCTTCCCCATAGCTTAAATCACAGTCCGTTCAAATCCTTCCTAGAAGACGTACAATGTGAATATTCAGACCTAATTTATTTTTCTGAAGTAAGCTGGCTAAGCTGCGGTAAGCTGCTTGAACGTTTTCTCCAACTTGCCCCTGTGATTGATTTGTTCATGGGCGTGAGACAACAGCCTGTGCCTCAACTTTCTGACCCGGACTTCCTCACAAATTTAGCATTTCTAACGGATATTACCGGACACCTCAACAAACTGAGTGTACAACTTCGAGGTCGTGATACTCTGATCGCCATGATGCTCAATCTCATTGAAGCTTTCAAAATTACACTAAGTTTATGGATCGCTCAACTTTGCGTTAAAAATGTGTCAAATTTGGATTTCTGGCAACCAGAAACAATGATTTGACCCTGGAAAGAGTGGAAAAATACGTCTGACTTCTTGATTTACTGCTGACACAGTTCAATAACTATTTTCAGATCAGTGATGAGTTTAAGAAAGGCATACTAATTTTCCGTGTACCATTTTATAACTACATTGACCTCAATAGCCTTTCTGGATATTTGCAGTGCGAGATAACTTTCAGTGTGATCTACAGTAGAGTTTAAAGACAGTTATGACAGAAGGAATAATTTGTTACAATTTTATGAAAACTTCCTTCGATCAAGGTTCCCACTACTGCACAAAAATGCAACCAAGATTATTTGCATGTTTGGCTCTACGTATGCGTGTGAACAACTATTTTCGATCATGAGTTCTACTAAGTCTAAACGTCGACGAAAGTTAACCGACGTTTACCTCACCGCCCTCCTAAGAATCAAAACCTCTCAATTCCTGGCACCCCGCCTGAAACTTGCTCAAAAGAATCGTTCTTTGTAATCAGATGTCTGTTGCCTTCCGTTTGTTTGTAAATAATGTACGTTCTATAAAATATATACATATTACTCAAGTGCTTTGATTAAAAGCCCCAAATTTTGTAAATGTGGATGTTCTTGTCAATAAAGACCTTCACATTTATGAATGCGTTACGATTTTCATTAGCATATTCACCTATCAAACTGTGTGTTCATCTATTAAAAACGAACCCGTATTTAAGTGAATGTAAGAGCACCAACACGCACTACGGGTTATAGAACAGTCTGCTGTTTGTTTACTTTGCAATATTCAACTGCCGCCACCACCACACTTTGCTAGACCTCCGTTCTGCGAGCGAGTGGCTAAGCTGTGCCGTAGCTAGTCATTCCAGCTTGAGATCTCCGCTGCAACTTTGAAAAATAGTGGAGCTAGAGCAAGATCTCAGAGTTGATCTCGTGCCCATGTCTGGTGTACAGAACAGGTGGAAGTGTGTACAGTAGAACCCCCTTTTTTACACCATTCAAGGGATACTGCAAAAATTGTGTAAAAAGCGGTAAGTGTAAAAAGTGGGAAATGCAGAAATAGGCTTTAAATATTACTAAGTTGTATTAATTTAGTATTTATATAGCTTTAAAAAATGTAAACAAATAATTTTCACAAAAAATAAACTCTCAAACATGTAAAGCCACACCCCATTATTACGGTATATTTTGTTTTAAAAAATTTAAAGTAAAAAAAATACTGTAAGTAGTAAACATTGAATAAGCACTCACGAATAAATATGGTTATGTCTGTGTTTAAAGCAGTTGAACCAACCATTTGAGGGACAATTTCCAGTTTTTCTGACCATGACTTCTGCCGTTTCTGACGGTAAAACATCATTAATGGATACAGTTGTAATCCTTCACCCACACATGATTCATTAAAATAATTTCTCAGTTGGTTGTAATGTGACACATTTTCGTTTTTCCGCAAACTACCCAGACGCCACAGAACTCTCTTCAATAATTGAACAATTTTTATGATTTATTTATTGCAGGAACTGGAATAACCATGGGATACACGTGTCCTGGTACGGTGCTCAACACGACCTTAAAATGTCAAGTTTTTTATCTATTGGAAATGCTCATATTTAGCTCTGTAGACATTTTAGTTCATGCCATTATAAAGTCAGCTTTGAATAAATTGGAAATTTTTTTTGCCACTTTACATTAATTACGTCACAAAAATTACAACCAGAACATTAACTCCATATTACCAGAGATAGTAAACAAAGCAACCATAGATGCGTGTATACCGATTGATAAATACAAACGTGAGTGCTAGTGTGCGTGCAGCACTGTCGCATGAACTAGAGTAACTTTGTATAAGTTATGGCCAGCCAGTTGTGCTATCAAGTGAACGGGAGAATCTTGGTGCATCTTCGTACAAGTTGCGACCAGCCAGTGACGGATGTCACGTGAGCGAGAGTATCGCAGTGCAGCTTTGTACAAGTTGCAATCAGCCAGTAGTGCTCTCATGTGAGCGAGAGTAACCACAGGTCAACAGAATGGTGTCGAGTGGTCTAGTTTCAAATTGTAAAGAACCAGAGTAGAACAATTGATTATCTTGCTGTTAACTTTTAAGTTTGCCGTAATTTTATACATATATCTGTTCTTTTCCCTCGTGTTCAGAAGTAAACAAACTTTAAGAGAAAGTGTAAATAGCAGGAAATAGAATTATTGAGTGTTGTAAACAACGGGAATGTTGTACATAGAAACAAATGGTGATAAAACAGGACCGACAGTAATTGGTGTAATAAGCAGGAAAATGTAAAAAATTGTAACGTTAAAAGGGAATTCTACTGTACTTTTTAAATTAGTCTATAACAGAATTAACAAAATTAACTCACTGCTATGATGTCTGGATTTTTTTTGGCCTCTGTCTGAACTAAAAGTTTTTAAAATTATTTTTACGTATTAATACTAGACGACTATAACATAAGTGCTTTGATTGTAAGAAATATATTTCTGCTTGTGTGATGATGAAGACATGACTCTTGGCGTTAGCTGGCAGTACCCCAACACCCACTATTTATAGCATGCATATGTTCCAGGTGTGGTGTTCCAAAAACACTTATGCCTGAAACTAGTTCATGCCCTTTGCAGCTTGTGCTTGTTTGTCTGCACCTGGTTAAGTCTGGTATCAAATGATAATCTCCAGCATACACTGTAGATGTGTGTTCAAGCCTGCTCGAGTTAGGTGGCGCAAGAGAAGGGACTTGCCTTTTCACTGCACTGTGTGTGGACTACTTTCATGATCACTTTCTCTTTAAGGTATTCATCTGGGGTGTATGCATGCCTAACTGCAGGGGTTTCTTTAAACCTTACTATATCTGTAACCATTGACTGTGAATAGTGACTTTATCCTTGCAGGAGACTTGCTGTTATTACGAGAACCTGGCTAGGTCTGCCAGTTGGTATAGCAGCTAAGACTGATTGCCACCTTGATGGGGCAGAGGAAACCTTCATGAGTTCTTATATATTGCAGTACTAAAAGACAGAGTATTTTGATATTGACTGTTTGCGGGTACCTTTCCGGTACTTTTAGCGGACCTCAAGGGTTGTTGGAGACGAGCAGAGCAAGAAATTCACTCACCCTAGGACTTCCAGTTGTGCCCGTCGTTTATCCTGGGATACTAGATGGACTTTCGTGCACCGAGACTAACTTCAGGTTCTGTGTTGGGACCAACGTCCTTCCGTGTTGCTGCCCCTCCATGGGGATTGAAGCAGAGTCAGTGGCTCTTCCCTACGCTACTAGGATTTTAGGATTTATTTGAAGGCTAGGGAGATGTTTAAGACATTTTCTGCTTTATGGAGTTACTGTACATGGTTACATGCCACTGCAGCAGTCTTAAGTTTCAAGTCTTTCCCTAGACACATCATTGATTTACTGTATTGGAGCTCAACCTCTGTTCACTACTTTCCCATGGATAGAGATATTCCGTCTACACCGACTCACTATTTGTTCTCTCACTAATTCTTTTATCACTTCTTCTGGCTCCCATGCCTCACCACCATGCTAGGTGCAAGAAGGTAAGAAGAGTCCTAGTTGCACAGGCTTGCAGAGAAACCCAAATCTGGTTGCCTACTGTGGTCAATAGGATCTACCACATTCATAAAACAGCTGTTAAAATTTTGGTACATGAAATAAATTTGTGTAAACATAAGTGCATTAAATTTCACCACAAGCATCTAAGCTTTTTTTTATAACACTAAATGTAACTGATAATACAACCTGTAAATTCAGAAATTCACCAGTGCATCCACTGGTGTACACTGGATGTTCATAAATGACTGTTTTGTTCTCGACTGGTTGAATCTATGTATCCATCAGTTCAACAGATCTGAAACTCTGGTGAGCCTGGTGGATGTGCACCATAACTTCCACAGGTGAATTTTTGAACAAAATCTCGCAAAAACGTTTGAAATAACTTAAATAGTTGTGAGATGTGAGGTCAAAGAAAGCAAACTTACCATTTTTTTTTGCATGGAAAATTTGTTGATTTTAAAGTATACTTACTGCAGAAATGAATTATTTAAATTTCCGTTATAAACTACATTTACTACTGCATATTATACCGAGATGTTCAGTTTAGATTTCTATTGTGGCATAATGTTAAATAACTTTAGTACATATGTAGATTTATCCCATTTCAAACGTAACTGAACATTTTTAAAAACTGACAACCTGATGCCTGGTAATGGCCTCAACTGGTGTATATTGGCATTTCAACCACTGAAGGTTCCACCAGTGAATTTCTGAAAATGTGGGCTAATGCAACGCAATGTGGTTGTAAACAAATTGTCTTGTAATCTAGGGCGTGCACGCAAAGAGTTTGTTCCTTCATGCGCTCGAGTGCACGTGAACTTAGACTTTTGTTCTCTTACTCTGTGTACTTCTGTGTGGTGATAACCAACATGGAGTCATATTTGGGAACATAGAAAGCATGTGTTAAGTAATGAGTGTAGAAAATTGGAATGTTGTATTTACAATGTGAATTTTAAACTATGGTAATGGAGGTTAGACATGCAGAAATACATAATAATTGTCTTGCAACCTAAAGTAATATGCACAGGTGGGGATTCTGTGAAAATAAATTGCTTTCATGACAAGTTAAACTCTTTCTTGTTTTAGTTAAGAATATGTGTATTAAGTTGGAATTCATATTTGGTGTTTGAGTTTTATATTTTCAGGACGTATTTGGGATAAAATTAAATTTTTCCCTTATGAAAGGACGAATTTAGGGGTTTTTTCTCATATTATAGGTCATCTGATTCTAATAAATATGCTACTTAAAATTGGTAGCTACAATGTCCCATTGTCAACAAAACAAATTTTAACGCACTTGTGTGCATATACCAGTACTGGGCATGAAGCCCATATGTTCAATAATTTACTAAAGTTAGAAGAAAAAAGCAGATGTATTTATTCACTTTGCTGTTTGATATAACTTCAGCACCAACCAAATTACCGTAACACCAAAACAATCCCTCAACATTTGATATACTAAGAAAAATTTGTGCAAATGATTGTACGCAAACATAGGTAGAAGTTACGCACAAAGCAGATAGGCAACTCAACGTTGACTGTTCACAAGATGGTAGATAGTGCATATACCAAACCAGACAGAACCGCCATTTTTGTGACGTCCTTACCTAAAATCATTGAAAATAATGTGTGTAAGTGGTTGCAAGGAATCACTATCATAGCCGGCATGTTGCATAAAATTAAATCTGAAGTTTTGGGAATATGCAGTACATGAACATTTATTTCCAAAAATTAACTTAACCAGGGTGACAAAAATGTTTCTACATATTGCTGATAGGTAGCTTGATCATCTTTTTTGGTGATGTGAAAGGCACCTTTTTTGAAACGGAATCCATCATGTTGATTGTTTTAACTGTGTACCAGTACAAATCTCGCTGTTATCGATGGAGGTCATGTAAAAGTGTGAACTGTTTTCATGCAGCGGACAATTTCTATCGGCGCAAGACGAGATAGAATACGTAGAAATATCCTAGAGGAATGCTGTACTATAGTTGAATGAGCATTTGCACGTGCACCTGAATGATGCGACTGTAGTACATCCTAAAAGGCCCTAATACAAGGAGTGGGCTGGCTTGGCTTATCTGCGGCGCAATGTACATACTGTAATTTTCAAACCATTTCTGCCACATTTTGTAACAGATTTTTGCAATGTTTGTTTTAATATTGTCACTTGCCACGTAATTCCTGCAACTCTAAAATTCATACTTTACCACCCAGAATTTTTTTTATCATTTTCAATGTAATTTATTACTAATTTTTATAGAATTTTGTTATTTTTTTAGGGTTCTTGAGAGGATATTCGTAAGATGACTACCCTTGTTAAATCCAGGGGGTCGATTCTCGAGTTGTTACGTGATTATTTCGAATTGACGAATTTCACTTAATAAATTTCGAAACATTTATCTCACCATGGCAGAATGGTATTCTTGAGTTGAAATTCCGAAGTGCGGAATCTTAGTACGAGATCTTCCTCAGTTTCGAACATCCGGTCACACTCCCGTGGCAGAAATCTGCGAGTGAAAAGAACGCTCTACTTGTATGACGCACTAAACGCACCCTCTAGAGGAAAAAATCGTTTGTTCTGTGGTCGCGCGCAATATTCGCACGCGTATAAACGGAATTATAAAGAAAATATATATAATTAACAAACAACGTGTTTTGTAATGAAATATTATTGCGTACAAATAGTTACAAAGTCTTTATCAGGAGACATTTAATTCGCAAGTCAAATTTATAAGAAATTCAGGACACTGCTGCCATCTTGCTCCTATTTTACGAACACAACGACGTTGCCTTTTTTTTAACGAGCACAGCTGTTTGCAAAGCTTAAATTTGCTACGTAAGATTGTTTTTGTATTGCACACTTCTCGTAGGTACTGAAATTTAAGTCACCACAAAAGGAGCGATAGCTAAGAGTTGGTTTATTGGTTATTTCTTGAGCGGAATTTTCTATACAAAATTTGGGTTAGTAAAATCACAGTACTTCGAATAATTACGTCACAACGATTAAAAAATATTTAAATTCGTTGATAAAATTGCAAATGAGTAAAGAATTTGCTACATAAAAAAAAACGATAAGAAGGCGATGCGCCTCGAACCTATTTTCAAAAATACTCAGCACGGAGCATTTAGTCAAGCGCCATTTCCACTACGCAATACTACCACATGCTGTATGTCTCTCATTATACATATAATACTGTTCTGTGCATACATGTAACATTAAGTGCATGTTTCGTGATAAAATTAATGATTTGTTGAGATCGTGTATTATAAAATGAACAAGCATAGTATTAACATCATTTAAAAATACGCGCGGGCACTCTGCAGTACTTTAATACTTTATTTCGTCTGTTTGAAAGAGTGAGGTTGTAGAAATACACGGTAAAAGTGTCATGGCTGCCGTCTTCAAGGCGTTGCGGAATCGCATCTCACGACCCCAAGAGCATGTGATATTTTTCCGCATGGAATAATTTCATTTCAAAGTTATTTTCACTCAAGAATAGCAAAATGGAATCCATTACGAAATCCCGAGCAAATTCGCAATGGAATAATCTCGCATCATTTCAAGAATTGGCTCCCTGGGTTCATAAACTTGGGAGGTCTTTTTTTTATGTATTTTGTATTCTAATCTGAGCCACGAGTACACTAAACGAGTTGTTCACGTATAAGCTGTGTACTTTCAGCACAGTGTGTTTTTGGTTACAATATTTACATTAGTATGGAAAAAAAACACTCATAAGGACATTTTGTAACAATCCATTGCAATGTTACAAAGATCAGGTCCATTATTAGATCTAATTAAACTCATCACTTTTCAAGTGATGGTTAAAGTTTGGTAGTTAAGGTTTTAGTCTGTTCCAGAAACATGTTTTAATAGCTAATAGAATATCATCACCACCAGTAGTTTCCTTATTAGAATTTTTAAATTTTGACATCAACCTTAACTATGCCAACAGTTCTGCAGAAACACAACAAATCACACTTAAAGAGTTTGTACTCATTATTTATGGTAAGTGTTTTGTTAGCACTAGGCACTATATCATGGAAGGTCTTGACAATCTTTAAACATCCTCAACTCTGATCACAAGATTTTATTATATTTATCTCACCTGGAATTTATTTTCAAAGGCCATGACCAACCTCTATCCCAGCGCCTGCCATTGTTTAAAGTTGTGTCACAGTCTCTAATGACTTCGCTGTAGACGGGATGTAAAGTTAACTTACCTACCTACCATAGCTCACAAACTATTTCATCCTAAACTACCATCCAGTGCATCAGTCAAGATATCTACCACTACCAAGGGATCACATCCATTCAATAGTCCACGCTGAAGTACATGTGCCATACATCAGCAGTCCACTTCTTTTAGTAGCCTACTTACCAACCAAGCTTACCTCATCCAAGGTAGCTGCAATGTAATCACTGCACAGCAGAGTACATTGGCCTTACCACCAACACCCTCAGACAGAGGATGTATGGCCACAGTGCTGATACCAGAAGTGCTGTAGCTGGTACGAATGTTGACTCACTAGAGAAGCCAGTTGCAGCTTACGCAGCTTCCTGTAATCGAGACTTTGACTCATACACTACTACCAGAGTAGCGAAAACCTGACCACAATTGAAAAAGCAATGCAGAATTAAGGCAATGGGAACTAGCTCACCAATGTATAACAAAATCCAGAAAACCACCAAGCTTCAACCTTCGATAACCACTTCTCAGTCTCCTGTGTTGAATTCTGCTTCCTACTCAAGTTCTCCTCCTGGGCGTTAAATTGTTCAATTTCGCCCTTCATCTTACAGTTCTTAAGTACTCTCGCTCGAGGAGGCCGACTTGTTTGGAAAAATGTTGTTAATCACGCTCGCGCGCATTGTGGCTTTACTTTATGTAGGTATGTACCACAGTAGAACCCTGAGTTTTACATTCCTCTGAAATACATTTTCTCCTTAAATACACAATTTTTTTCTGTTTCCCATTATTTTCCCTATGTTAACAATGTATTTTATTCCTGCCATTTACACTTCAGTTGATACTTGCTTCCCCTGACTTACACTTATTTTCTAATGAAGCTAACAATAGTTTCCCCTCCACTTGCAAATTAAATGTTAATATCATGGAAGAAGGATGAAATTTCAACAGAGAAAACTAGACTGTACCAATGTATATGTACAAAAAGTTTTAAAAACAGAAGGGCAATTTGATCAATGTTAGTAGTATAAATCATGTTTAATCTATACCCAGTAGCATGCTGATGCTAAAACAATTTTTTTTGTTAGAATATTGATAATGTTTTACTTATAAAAACCTTTTTGAGGTCACATACTACATCTGTGCCGCATTTATGAACTAAATGAAACATTTTCTAATTAATAGATGTTGCTTTACAGTTTATTTCCCTCCATTTACACTTTCCTCTCATTTACACCATTTTTCATTTGTTCCTTAGAAAGTGTAATAAAGGAGTTTTACTGTATCAAGTGCTACAGTACTCTGTAAGTGCTTGTGTATTTTAAATTTTAACATGTACACGATTAGTTGCCTAGAGGCCTTTGTCGTTCCGTATCAATAGTTTATTTGATAGTTACATGGTAATATCTGCACCAATAAATGGTGGAAGAATGCAAATATGTTTATAAGACAAAGCTAAGCAGGGCTTATAAACTATTAACTTTGCACAAGTAGTCTATGAAGTAGTAGTATGTCCAGAGTACAAGGTAAACAGCTAACATGTTTGGTTTCTATTTGGTCTGTATGATATTTACTCGAGTAACTTAACACAATTTTTGTGATGTTTTTTAAATTTAAAACTGAAGGTGCATAAAAAAGCGAGACTCCCCCCCCCCTCCCTCTTCCAAGAGAAAGAACCACTTTCATCCTTCCAAGACAATACGTAAATGGCTTTTATGCTCCCGAGCCACATAACTACTTTATGCTCACGAAAAAGTTTTTGTTACTTATTCAGATATGTTAGTATAGAGTGCACAAGGTACGTAAGAGCATAAGAAATGCTAGTAAATATGGTATTTTAATTTAATTGTAGGGTTTTTTTTGTGACTTGTTTTATGAATGAAAATAATAAAGTTATTTTGTGTTTTGTACAAAAAGAATTCTGTGATGTGTATTTGTACAAAAAAACACAATTTCTACTACAATAAAACCCCTTTATTTCGACACAATTTACTGTATTACAACCCGCTTCTGTTACGACTCTAGTTATGGGAACCCTAAGGGGTCATAATTGTTAAGTTTTACTGTATGTGGAATTTTATGAACTTAGATGTGTCTTTCTGAAGGTCTTCCAATTATGGACAGCCCCCAACAATTTTATCTCCATGAACAGCAGAGCCATCGTCGGACATGGTCGCAACAGCCACCACCTCCACCACTCGACTTGTATCAGCCTCATGATTCACGCACAATGTGGGGTGATGGTTCAAGGTATGCATTTTATTTATGAAGTTTTTTGTACTACATGTATATTTGTTTAAAATCACATTTATTCATGTGCTTCGGCTCTACAAAAATTTGTGAAGTATGCTTATTAAACAAAATGTGTTTTCTATCTTGGAATGAGTGTATAATACCGTATTGGTTCGAAAATAGACCGACCTCGAAAATAGACAGACCCCCTCTACAGCACATTCGAATCAGGAAGAAATTTTTATTGAACAACAATGATAGCAGTATATTAAAGCCGTATCACTTCAACTAGTATTTATTGAACTTAGTAAAGGTGTTATTCATACTTGCCAAAATATTTGAGAGTCCATATTTACGTAGGTATGTCACTAAAATATAAAATTAAATTACACGATGTACACAATACACATGACTAAAAAATTGACTTTGTTAGGTTATGAAATTCTTATTCACTGTTGGGTTTCCTCATTAGTTTCCAGGCTTACATCAGTGTCACTGCTGTCATCAGATTTTCTGCCACCATTTTCCCACAAAACCACATCTTCTAAACCGTCCATGGAGTCGGAAAGGCAGCACTTTTTGAAACCATGCACAATAAACTCTGGAGATATTTTGTCCTGGGTTGCCATAATCCACATACACAGCAGACTCACTGATGGCTTCTTTACCTTTGCTCCTTGAGTAAATGGATGTTCCCCATGCAGTAGCCAGTCTGAGTATTGCCTCCTTAGGTTGTCCTTGAAAAGTTTGTTCGTGACTATGTGTATGTACTTGTAGCTGCAATGTCATTCCTCCAGGAACTACCACAATGCCAGTGTTTTCTGTTACATTCTTTTTGAATTCTGGTGTGAGGTGGCCCTTAAATGCATCCAACTGCAGCCTCGCTTTTTGAGACCAGCTCCTGGCCGCCTATTCCATGCTACAGACAACCAATCAAGTATTAACTGAGTGGTCATCCAACTCTTTTCCTGACACCTCACAACTACGCCAGGTGGGAATTTTTCTTTTGGCAAAGTTTTGTGTCTCTATATGAAGCAGTTATTGCTAGAATTGCAGTGATCCACATATTTGCATTGCCTTCTTGGAAATGTGATGGCAGGTATTGAGCCAGTCTTCTAAGCAAGAGACCACTTCTTAGCATAAATAGTCGGTACCAACCAATACTTGCCTTGAATTACCTTGGTGGCACATCCAATTCATTGGCTATTTCCAGTGCCTTGAACTGAATTATCTCTCTGCTAATCTGAAGACCTTCACTCTATTTTTCCTTTGACTAATTCTAGGACATGCATATCAACTTCCGGATTTCTTCCAGTTTTGGGTCTTCGGAACGCTTTTCTCGTTGGAACAGCATTTTTTAACTTGTATACTTGAGCCTGTCAGCGACGCACATTCTTTTCTTTAACACCATGTTTCTACCAAGTTTCCACATTATTTGTGGTTTCTGCGTATTGTAATGGGGCTGCTACGTCGCTCTGTTGTTTGTTGTAATGTAGATGTTGGAAGTACGTTGCCGATGTCCCTGTACGCGGCAACAGAATGTGACGCGTCCGTCTACGTCTACGTTGTTATTTATATATATTTTGGAGGTTACGTCCCTGTTCGCGGCGACAGAATGTAATGGGGCTGCTTCTTCTACGTATGTTGTTTGTTTGTTTATATAGATGTTGGATGTAACTCTCCTCCGTTGCTATTACAAGTAGTTAGCAGGCAGAAAAATGGCAAAACACAGCGAGCTGATGTAGAGGCGGTGCCTATTATATTGATGCCCGGACAGCAGTGAGGTTAGTCCGAAACGGATCAAAAAAAATAATGATAAGAAAATTTATATCGGCATTTTTTTAATTTACCCTTTCTTTTGACGCAGTTTAACAGACACAGGCAATTACCATTGCGAGTGCTCGCCCAGAGTTAGTTGAGGTGACTTTTCTATCTACGGATTACGACTTGTTGCTTCCCTCCGTAGTAGTACTTGGTCCGGTATTTTATCTACCCTAATTCTGACTACGCGGCTATCAATTCCTACTTCTGGTTACATTACTAGAAATAAAAAGGCAGTATGCCAAAAGAGAAACAGGCTTCACAGCCCTCTACCACATCTACCACGTCCTCTTCCTGCCGCCATGACGCCCCAACTAATATCTTCCTGGGCGGACACTCAGACTTACTCGGCCAAGCGGCAGAGGGATACATCAGGATCCAACTCGCCTAAAAAGCTGGTTAATTGACGTTTATAACCTAAAAATTTTACGTAACATAGATTCTTTCACTTCTCTAGCTCGACCAGCCGTGTGAAAATAATCTGCTTGTATAATAATTCTCTACTCTCTGCACGAGTTATTTACACACTTCATCAATTTGCATGGAGACAGAGTTGATACTCAGTTTAAATTTGCTCACCAACAGTAGACGATTACAAACATCAAGATGTAGATCATTATTATTAAACTGGGATAACACATTCACAGAAACACTTTTAATCTACACAATGTTGTTTCACATTTTCTTTTCACCAACTTGTACTAGTTTATCCACAGGTGTTATTTACGGTCGAGTCAATTGCTTGTGTGTGTGTGCGTGTGTGTGTGTGTGTGTGCGTGTGTGTGTGTGTGGGCGCGAGCGCACGTGTGGGCTAGTGACTCAAAAGACGCGCTGTTAAGTGTCGTAGTGCCCTATGCCACACATATCCGAGACATGTTCTATGTGAGACATGCACCCGACGTTTGGTAGTGGAAATATGAACTGTCACGCTTTCACTTATAATGATATATAAACGTTACTGTGTATATATCATTAAATGACATGATGGTAATTATATTTAATAGTAGCATTTAATTAACGAAGCAGAAAACTTAAAGCTTAAGTAAACATGACGTATAATCGTAATATCACAGGCACAAAGACAGAGTATGGTATCCAAAGGCACGAGAAATCCGTGGCAAAAAAAGTCACGGTGCGCACATGATGAAAAATGAGTGAGCGAACGGCCTTATTGGAGTGTGTGGCCGGTGGAGGGAAAGAGGCGGGCGGATCGCCGACCAGCCGGGGGATGGGAACGGGCATTTGGGCCGGCTGGCTGGCCATCGCGTCACGCAGGAGGAAGGGACAGCAACGTATATTTTTAGAACAAACACGCCATGTGCTGTTGTACAGTTTTTGAGAAATAACTGCAACCATTTGCGGCCATAAGAAATGCAATGCCTTATTCTGCTATTTTCTTTGAATTAAAATTCTTTTAAGCTAATTTTTTTCAATTTTCCACAGTTCCTGGAAAAAGGGTCGTTATTCCCGGGGTCATATACTCTATAGAGTTGACTGTATAAAACATGCATTATTGCAAATACTACGTAGGTTTTGTCCTTGTTACTGTAATCACGCACCAGTATTCGTTTATTCGGATTGCAACTACAAGTAGCCACTACTAGCGCCATTGATATTGTTTTTTGTGTGTATACTACGGTAAATGATCTTTAACAGCAAAATTTCTCTTTTTACAAATTGTTTACGGTAAATACCACACATTACAAGCAAATAAAATTAGCACAGCCCGTTAAATATCAAACAGAGCTTTTGAAAGCTATGTGCTACAATTGATCACATCCATGTAACTTAAAATATAGTATGTTATTGGGGTTGTGTGTGTTTACTAGATTTCACAGTTGGAAAAATTACCGTATTTACTCGCAAAATGGCCGCACCAATTATACCAAAATACACTGCAAAAAATTGGGGTGCAGCCATTAAGGGGGGAAAAATTTTTTTGGCCTTGGAAAATTTTTTTGCCAAGTATATTTCAAAATTCTTCATTCTTAAAGGTGTTATTCCAGCACATTGTTGTTTGCTGCATGCAAATTAAAATAATACAGCTTTTAATGGGAAGTGCACAGTTAAGATAAAAAACACAACAATAAGCACAAAATGGGAAGTGCACAATTAAGATCAAAAACACAACAATAAGCACAAAACTAAGATTAAAAATGGTAAATTTATATAGATACTAAGGCATAATTACAAAATCAAAAATACAGTCTAAAAGAAAAAATGGAACTGTAATGAGAGGAATCGCTAACCAAGTTCATTCATCGTCGCTGCTGGCATCAGATGACCCAGAGTTGTTTTCAGCTTTGCTTGGGTTGTCTGCGTCACTCTCCTGCTCCCAAACTTGGTCGTCCTCTGTACCATCGAGAGCTGAAGAGATTCCCGTTTTCTTGAAGCTCTTCACAATAATTTGCTCGGTGATTTGAGCCAAACTCTGCTTCACCCACTCGCATATCATGGGCAGAGATGGCCGCTTCAGTCGTCCCGAAGGGGTCAGCTCTTGGGTTACACTGGCCATCCACTCAGAGTACAGGCGACGGAGATGGCCCTTAAAGGGCTTGTTGATGGACACATCAAGAGGTTGAAGGATGGATGTGAGGCCACCAGGAATAACGGCCATGTCAGTCCTCAACTCCTGCAGTGCACTCTTCACCACGTCTACCAGATGTGCCCGAAAGCTGTCCCACACCAATAAAGCTTTTTACCTCAAAAGTGCCCCTGGCCTCCGCTCCCAGACCATCTTCAGCCAGTCCTTTACGACATCGGTGTCCATCCAGCCCTTTTCCTGTACTCTGACGTGGATGCCTGGTGGAAACTTCATCCCCTTTGGCAGCGTCTTCCGCTTGAAAATGATGTAAGGCGGCAGTTTCCTGCCATCTGCTGTAACCGCCAACATTACCGTACATTGAAGTCGCTCGTTTCCTGTCGTCCGAACAGTAATACTAGACTGCCCCCTTTCATTTAATGTAGTGTTCTGGGGCATGTCGAAGAAGACTGGCGTCTGATTGCCATTGCCGATTTGCGATAAGAAATAATCATTTTCAGTCCTCATCTTAATAACGTACCTGTGAAACAGGGCTATCTTATCACTGAAGTTTTTTGGCAACTTTTGACACAATGAAGTCCTGCGACGCAACAAAAAGTTCTCACGTCGCATGAATCTCGTTGCTCATCCACGACTAGCTTTAAACTGCTCGTGCAGGATGTTCATCGCACGTGCAACTTTGCGTGCCTTGCACTGAATCATTTCTAGTGAGACACTACACGCATTGTTCCGCAATTCACAAATATATTCTGTCACTTGTTCGTCCACTGCCGGAAAATTCCCACGCTTGGGTCCGCAAAATGCTCGTCTTGACGAATTTGTGTCTTTTAACTGATTTTTTTGTTTCCTCCATCTTTGAACATTTTTATCGTTCACCGAAAATTTTCTTTCAGCAGCCCGATTTCCATTTTCTTCTGCGTACGCAACCACCCGTAACTTAAACGCAGCTGTATATGAATTATATTTTCCCATCACAAAAATATACCGGCACCACAATTACAATTCAAAACTTCCAGCAAGCACAATTTCTAATCACTTCCGAACGAACAATGATATAACGGTACGGAAGCATCTCTCCCCATGCTAGGATTCCTCCCACCCAACCAATAAACACACACAGTTCGAAGGTCAGCGCATCCCATTGGCTGTTTAAGGATAAACCTGCACCACACACCACAGGCTGTTCCATTTAGCATTCCGTTCTTTTGTGAAACCTTAGCCACACGCCGCACAGCACAGGCTGTTCCATTTACCGTCCAATTTTTCGCCGACGGCCGCTGCTAAGTGATGCTACGCCATTATGCGGGGAAATATAAAAAACCAAATTTGAAACCTCAAAAAATGGATGTGGCCATTATGCGATGGCGGCCAATTTGCGAGTAAATACGGTACTAATTCCACGTAAGCACCGAGTTATTTTCGGTCAACAAACTGTTTTTCTGATAACATAAGCAATAAGTGATTGTCCATGAAACTCACATGTTTAATTATACGTACTATTTTTCTTAGTGCCCCATTGTAGGCCGACTCTACATTTCAAGGTTGATAAAATTGACAAAAAAGGTAGGCATATTTTCGGACCAATACTGTAATTACAGGTCGACAGAACATGCAACTTGCTTCTCGAGTAAGTCCACTTGAATGGCTGTGGCTTGTTTTGTAACAATTTTCAAAGCAAACTCAAATCAAGACACAGCCAGAAACCAGCTGCAGCACATGCTTAAGCACACAAACAGAACTTTGTCTCCTACTACAGTATCATAGTTGTGAGAGCCACCACCTTAAAACAGTAGCACAGAACTCGGGTGCAAATAACTAACTATTAAATTTATGACCAAATCTAGGCAACCCTAACATCTCTGCATCTGATAATAAAGAATTTGCTATTTAATATCTTCTGAAAATGAGCATCATACCCTTGTTGATCTCTGGCTGCAAAATCTACCATGATATTTCCACCTTCACAGTATTTCAGTATGCCTTGACTTGCCAGAAAATGAAACTGGATTAAGCTAGCAAAATGTCACTATTTCTCCCTTACACAAGAAATTTGACATCTTTCAGTTGTATACGTGGTAAACATGAAGAGTAGCATACTTATTGTATACCTGCCTAACTATTTATTTTACAGGTATGGTCTAGTTCATAAATGAAAAATGTTTCTGTAGTTGTTAGAAGTCGTCCTACGTAAAGAACTACTACCCAGCTCAGTTTTCAGCACAGTCAACACACCCAGAGGTTACCATCCCTGCAATAGCCCTCGCTGCAGCACCTGTGCAATACATCAGCCCTCCACATCCTTCGATAGCAGGCTTACGAATCATACATACCCAGTTCAATGCAATTACAGTTGCAGAACAAAAACTTATCTACCAACTTGAGTGCACTTAGTGGGATGCTAAATACATTGGCCTCACCACAAACACTCTTTAAGACAGAGTATGAATGGCCACAGGGCCGATACAAAACAAGCAATTGCCAGTTTCAGCCTTAATCTTCAAGCTAAACCAGTTGCTGCTCATGCAACCTCCCACGAACTCTCTTTTGATTCCTGTTATAACACCAGAGTGGTGAGACTGACCATCCTCAGATAATAGTGCAGAACTGAGGTATTGGTAACTAGCCCATCAGTATAACACAAAATCCAGACAACCACCAGGCCTCAACATCCAATAACTTCAAATTTCCCACCACACCCTAGCTTGTCCTTTGGCTGCTAGATGTGCTAGTTTACCAACCACCGCTTACCACCCGCAATACTGCAGTGTGCAATCACTTGCTGCCCGAGGAAGCTAGCCTGGCTAGTGAAATGTCGCGACCGTTCAGCCACATGAAAATGTGTTGTCCCTCTGTGTTTTGTCTTCTCTCCCACCTGCAAGTAGTGATTCTGTAAATACTTGTGCATCTCTGCATACATGTTTTAGTAAGTAGCAGCCTAGCTGCAGTTTTCCACCTTTTCTTTGTATGCAGTATTATTTGTTTACCTACAAGTCTGGTTGATTTTCGAGAGGCAAGACATCCAAACTGAGACTACCCGCATCCTTTTCATTTGTTCAGTTATCTGCTGTGTTTCAGGTGAAACCCTGCTGCGTGAATAATACCTACTTAACTAATTTCTGCATGACCATTTATCTGTAATCATGTACAATGCTGACTCTATAGTAAAATATGTCCGCAAGTGCTGCAGAGATCTTCTGTCAAGAATGTGTCTTAGTAAGAGTGCTTGTTCACCAGATTTCCATCATTTAGTTGTGAGTTTGGCTGAGCTAGAATGCAACATTTCATGTGTCAAGAATGGCAAAGATAGTATACAAAGTGTAGAGAATCAGTATTAAAACGTTTTAAAATATTAAATACATATTAGTATTTAAAAAAAAATAGCAAGGTATTGTGTGTTTATTTTAAGTTATTTTTACTAAACTTAATTTTGCAGTGGGCATACAATAAAGTGTTAGAAAACCAAAATAAATTTTTATGTGTCAGAAATAACTTTTGTAGTATAGGGCAACTGGGCATGCAAAAATAAAACTAATTTGTTCCAACAACACATCTTTATTCCACGAATGTCACATTCGAACTGAACGAACATTGCTTCAGTCAAAAACATAAATGATACACAATGGCAGGACAGCCAACCTAAACAAAATAACCTCATTCACTGTATTGCCAACCTAAGACATTAAATATAACTGCTGTTCATACCAACATAACAAAATATGTTTTTCACACTCCAACAATAACAAACCGCCCAAGCCAGTATAGTTCTATTGTTTTGAGATATTGTGCTTTAAAACACAATTTCCTTAATGCTAAAGGATTCTATAATACTGCTAGAAAATTGGTAAACAACACATACTTTAACACAATTCATTTTCACTAAATAAATTACGTAACTTTCAAGGTTGGAATCAAGCGGGGTGGGATCCAACAATTAAGAAACTGTGTCTTTGTTCAGGGCATTGTGCACGGCTAAGCTCCAAACTGATGATGCTCTATCTTGCTGAAAGAGTTTGTTGTTTACAATTTGTCCTTCAGTATTCTCAATCTGAGGGAATATTTACAACTGTTGGCATGTCGAAATGAATGTTGCCAATAAAAGATTTTTCGGTGAGACTGAAGACCCTTGTATTCATGTTTGTTGTGTGAATGAAAATTTGTTAAAACACATTTTTATAGATAAAATGGAAAGTAACATAAGCATATCTTGCAGGCATCAGACAATGTCACCCAAACCTCAGTTCACATCCTTTAACTGCCAGCCACAAGGCGGATTCATCCTGCACGATAACAAGATGGTGGACGATTATGTTGGTGGAGGAGGAGACACGAGGTATCAGAATGGTGATCAAGGTCATCATCGCAGCCTGGGAGTGAACCACGTCAACTACTCCATCAGCCAACCACAGCACACATCTTTCCAGCTTCATGCAGACCACTCGCCCCGGCCTCTGGCCACTCCACCATCTGCGTCCCCTCAGCATCGCAGCAGTGTGCAGAGGATCAGCCAGCTGATGGGTGAGCCAAGCCCTGGCCAGGGTGATAGCCGAACTGAGAAGAGCAGGAGTCCTCCAGCTGTGCATGCACCTATCCCAACACCGTCTGTGGACGACATGGAACCTCAGAGCATATCTTTCATAGGTGAGGGACTCATATATGCTACTTTCTTTTGTCTGCCATTTCAGCATTTCTGTATAATCCACTATGTGAGTTTAAAATATGCCAGTGTTACCAGATAGTGGTTGCATATATGAAGAAAACTAAATCATAATCATAAGGTACACAACTAGAAAGGTATGCTTCACATAATTTTGGTATATTCTCAAAATATATTTAAAAGTATTATCAAATACATTTGAAGTTTATATTACAGTGAAACCCTTTTAATGTGTGTTTCGAGGGTCCATAAATGTTGGCTTCTTAAAAGGTTCAGCCTGAAAAATTAAATCAAAATTTATTTTGATCAACTAAAATGTCATTACCATTTTTAAATGATAGCATAGAAAACAGTGTATATGTTGATAAATATTTACAAAGTGCATACCTAAATTTAGTAAAACAAGTCATATATCCTCAAGAAATAAAAACTCATTTTCGACAAATTGTAGATGTCCTATGATAACTGCAAAACAAAATATGACATTATGCTGTTTACAATTAGTTGTATCTGGCGTACATAATTCCTTGGCTATCTTTGAGCGTGACAAGTTGGGATAGGTGTCCGTTTTAGCGATAATATCCAGTTATTCCTGCACTGATAATGGTTTTCATTTCACACCACTGCTGGAAGTCATTTGTCGCGTCACATTTATTGCACAGCTAGATATGTTAATGTTATTTTCTGTAAAAATAAACCACCAAAATTTGTGTGGAGGTTACACACAAAACTACAATTATTTGTTTTTGTCAAATTTTTTTAGCTTTGGGTGAAATCTTTATATTTACTTTGCATCATTCTTGGCTTTGGAGTTACCACTTAGCCAGTTATGGAATCATTTATCGAACACAGCGGTGCAGTCAAATTTTACGCTGCGGTCCATTCAGCAGCCACACTGCACTCATAAAATACACAGCAGCACTAGAGCAGCTTTCTCAGTGAAGATATTGGCACATGAAGTAAATACAGTCCAGCCTCGTTGTTACTACAACAATCTAGGGTTTCCAAGAAATTTGCGAAGTGCATTTTTTTGTCTAAGTTTGTGTTACTGTCACTGGCGTAAAACAGGCAGTTTTCGAGAAAGTAAGATTTCATTTAATATGCAAAATTTTTCTGAAGAAATTGATACCAGACAAACCTATAATATAGGATGTCTACCGATCACAGAACTCAACGGAAGTTGCCAAAGAAGTCACGGAAATTAAACGAGGTCACGGAAGTCACGAAAAAGTCACGGAATTTAACAAAGGGTCATGGATTTTCTAAGTGGGTAATTGAGAGCCGTGTAAGAACAAGCAGTTTATTTTCACATGTTTAAGTTGCGTTAGTTTATTTGTAGCTTCGAAAGTTTGAACCTATCGTCCAAGAAAATGAAACGGACAATTGTACAATTCCTTCAACATAATAATTTAATACAAACAAAGCAAATGCCAATACATACAAACGTTAAAAGCACAAGGATATTCTTGGTAATCAAACCTGATATATTTTAACATAACCAATTAGTAAAAGTCCTTTAAGTATTCATAGTCACCAAACAATCAACATAATCACCTAAAACATACAGAAAAGGAGAGCAGGACAACCCCTGTCTTGGTAAAAAAAAGTCTATAGTTTATATTAGTTCAATAACTCCGGAGACCTCCAATCGTGCGAGGGTGTTCAAATGTGCCAATTATTATGCATGTAGAGGCTATGAAAAATGGTAAATAAAATGTCTCAATTTCTGTGAATAAACCAGAGGATTTCGTCATAAAATTTCAGTACATATTATTAGAAATTTTGTTGAATAAAAACAATGTATTTAGAGTCATTTTTATGCATTTCATAAGTGATGAGATTTAATTATAACAATTTTTTACACATGACATTAAAAATAATACACATTTAAGATTTATAATACAGTTTATAAAGAACACTAAGAATACACTAGTCCTATCTCTGCTTTTAAGTTTCCCACATACTGTTTCCTCAAATTTTGTACATATAAAGTTTTAAGGCCATGTTGCTGTGTTTACAAGTTCTTTTTAAAAATTATAATAATTCCATTTGTACTGAAAAATCAAAACACCGTTTAAACAAAATGTGTCGGAACACCTAACAAAAAATTGTTTCATATCATTTCAAACAATTTCGTAATATTTTGGACCAAATGTAATACAATTTTCAGCATAAAATACAAGCCAAAGTCGATCTAAAAAAGTGTGTGATAAAATTTGCAAATCTTGTAACACAGGTTTGTGGCGTGCATAGCGTTGCTGTGGACCCTCTTGATTTTTTTCAAAGCAATCTGCTACAATCTTTTTGAATAATTTGCAAATGTACTAGAGAAAACTAAGTAACCTATCATGGCCTTCTTAATCTCTTTACATTGTTACTGACAAGAATGAAATAGAGAACATGTGAAAATACTGAATTGTGGTAGTAATACAAGTACACAAAAACTTAAAATCCTGGACTTCAATGGCTAGCTCCAAAATACATTCCCAACATAACTTCAGTGTTATCAGCTCACAAAAATGTTCGCTTGTCAGACATGTTGCTGTACAGTGAAAAAGCCCTCTTACTGTCAACATTGGAAAACAAGGATCCACAGGCACTTAGCAGAATAGGTTGCATACTCTGGGAAATTGATTTTAAAGACAGCAGGAGGGTAAGAATATTGACGTTGTTAGATATTGATTTTAAGACTGCCTGTTTAGTCTGAGTGTAGCCTTCTAGCACAAGTCGAAAAGGCACCTGGGATAGGAAAGAAAGTTTTTCAATCTTGTTCTGCAACTCAACATCGTCAACCTCTAGCCACTTACAAGCAATATCCCTGGGATCAAACAATGCACCCACACACTCTACATAATCCTTGGCAGGATAACTGGCCATCAATGATGACAGCTTCAATAGAGAATTTGGTCCTGTTGAAACAAGAGTTGCCCTAACAGCAGATTTAAAGCAAAGTTGTGAGTTTAGCAGCTGGGTTTTTTCAGGATAAAAAGTATCATTACTGGCCAATTTGAAACTGGTTTTCAAGTCAGAAAGTTTTCCTAGCAACCTGTGATCAAATGGATATGACGAACCCTCTAAAATTTTAATCAATTGTACAGTTGACTTGCAGTGCTCAACTACCAATCTTGCTTCACATTGTAAAACAACAACTTTGTCCGTAGACAGCTGCTTGAAATAGTCTGTTGAACTGCAGCTTCCGTCTTGAAGTATTCTAAAAGATGGGGTAAGTGTTTGTCGGTGTACTCCACAGCACGGAACCACGAATTCCAACGTGTTAAAACAGGAAGTGGGAACGATTTGGGGTCAGTGGACGACTCCCTCAGAAACAGCAAATAGTGGTGTTTCCTTTTCCTTGAATTCAAGAAAAACATTTTGGTTTTCATTACACACTCATTCAGTTCGTAAAGCTGTGCCACCCAAATGTTGCCAACCAGGTTGAGCTTGTGTGCCCAGCACTGGATGTGTAGCAGTTTGTCACTTACCAAAATGCATTTTGTCGTGTACTTCGCCGAGTCGCAAGTGAAAGAAATAACTTTATCATATTTTACATCAAATTTCACCAATATATCAACAATTGCGCGTGAGCATTCTGTTGAATTTGCATTCATCAAAACTTTTGTCCCAGCTAGAAGCAATTTTGGTTCACTGCTTACAGACAGAATCTTAAACAGAATGATGAACACACACTGTCCTTTCTTGTTGGTCGTTTCATCACACAATACAAGAATGTCTTGCCCTTTCACCAGTTCTTTTATTTTCTCTTCCTCTTCAACTTTGAAGGTCAGTGCTTCGTAAGGAAGGTGCATGTGGAAGGTTACCGGACCCTAAAAATAAACAATATTTATTTTATCAATTTGTATTGATTTTGTTCAAATATTTATAGCAATCGTACCAAAAAAGTATTTTATTTTCACTTCAAGGAATACAATCTTCATGCTGTGCATCATACTATTCTCCATTTTTCTTTCTCCAACAATTAAAAAAAAGCTTCCTGACAATAGAGATAAAACAAAACACACACAATAGTTATAGAACAACACAATAGACATAGAGCTAAAAAATCTCTTGGAAAAAACAAAAATAAACACCTCAGAATAATTTAATGTTTACATACAGAAAAAAAATAAAGAAGAATAAATGAAAGGAAAAGATAACATTCCAACACTCCCCCTTCTTTTTCATCTCATTTTTCTTTCTCTCACTCTTCAATAACAGTGCTCTGATCTATTGTAACCCTGTGGTCTTATAAAAATGTTGTACCTTTACACTTGATACATTTTTAGTAAGCAAATCTGCAGCGTTGTCCTCTGAAGCTTCATGTACATACTTGATATACCCTTTTTCTGTTAGTTCTCTGCATACATGATACATAATATCAATGTGTTTAGAGCGTTCAGCCACATTACCATTTTTGCTTAGTTTAATCGCAGCTGCATTATCAGCAAAGATAATACATAGGGTATTAATGAATTCTCCCATTCCTAGTTCCAATAGTAACTCTCTCATCCACATCACTTCCCTTGAAACCTCAGCCATGGCTATATATTCGGCCTCCATGGTTGGTCTATCTATGCAGCTCTGTTTCTTGCTATGCCATGAGACAGCTCCCCCTGATACAACTACTACATAATCACTAACTGATTTCCTTGATTCAGCATCACAATGTGACGTGCACTGGCACGTGGCACTTACTTGGCCTCTTTCGTATAGTAATTTCAATTTTATTTTTTTGGTCTTAATTAATATATATATTTTTTTTTTGTTTATAACATTTCAAGTAGGCCAACTTAACCAGGTATAAGGATGTATACGGTGGGATCCAACATATTAATTGGGGATGCGAGTAGAGGAATTAACATTAAAATTATATTCAAAATGTAAGTAAACCCTCGTTTTACCGGACCTTCATTCAGCGGACTTCGTATTTAACTGACTAAATCTAGTGATACAAAATTATTCCACCGTCAGGTCTACTTGTCACATGCAGCACAAGACCTTCCTGGTTATTGTGCTTTGGTGAGTGACATCAGGCGCGCGCATGAATAGGCATGGATAGCAGTGTAAGACGGTAGACAGAGCTATTTTTAATCGCGCATTGGGGTATGTGCCGTGTCCGGGCAAGAATGATTGTCTACCTGAATTTCTACGTAACTGTAAGATCAACAGCGCAAGACCTACCTGGTTATTGTACTTTGGTGAGTGACATCTGGCGCGCGTACAGAAAGCCACGTAAGACAGTAAGCAGAGCTAAGTCGCTCATCTGTGTTTTGATGTGTCCGGGCAAGAACGACTGTTGTGTCAACTTGAATTGTTTACGCAGTTGATGTACGTGCGCGATAAAGACTATGCGTTTTTTAAAAATGAAATGGCGTCTGCAACAGGACAGAAAAGAAATAGAGTAACTTTGACATCAAGCAAAATATTTGACCTAATAGAAAAGTTAAGAGGCCCGTGTTTAGGTAACAAAGTTGTGTGATGATTATAGTGTCAAGAAACGAACTGAGTCAGACATTCGTAAAGCAAAAAACTAGTTAAGAGTTGTGTGTTGAAATATGATGTTGAACAAAAAAAAAATGGTACTGTTGGACCCAGGAAACACGTGAAACTTGCAACTGCATCTTCACACGACGAGGCAGTGTGTGTTCAGCAACGCTCGTGTGGTATAAATGTGCGAGGTGTAGAAAGATAAAATCTGCTGCGGACAAACTAGCGCAACACATACCTTTCTCACGCACAGCCCTTCAGAAATTCTCAAGGATGGCGGCTAGATTATTATCTCACAGGCACGGTATAAGATACTGCGTCGCGATGCAAACAGCGGTAGTTTAGATGGAAATATTTTATTTGTTATATATTTAATAAATAAACACTTTACTGTGAAATACAAAACAGTAGCTCAAGTTCACGTGTCACATTATACCACGCAACGTAACATGTAACCAAGCTGATTGCTAGCTGCCTCCTGTCCCTCTCCTTCTACTCTTCCTCCGCCCTCCACCCTTAGTTATCTCAATGAGCGGACAAAGGCCGTGTTTATCTTTATACTCCCGCCAGTCAGCGCAAACCTTCCCCCTCGCCCACTTCCAGCGATTTGACCACAACAAACATGCTGCGTTAGTACACGTATCACACTGCTATAAATCTATCGGCTTGTTGTCTGTTTTCATGTGCCGATTTTGGTACTTCGCGATTTACCGGACTTCTGATTTACCGGACCACACCTCTCCCCAAATAGTCCGGTAAAACGAGGGTTTACTGTACTTACCTGTTATGGCAAGAGAAAAGTATTAAATTTTACGTGTAAATTTTACCTGATTTGCACAATGTTTCAATTAATTTTAAAGCTAATTTAATGTCAAGCAACTTTTCTAAGTAAATTTTTTTTGTATTTTTCCTTGTTTGGATTTTTAAAATTTCAAATAGCCTCTTAGCTTGCTTCTCCTGGAATGGGATTTATTTGGCAGGCTGGTCAAAGTTCAATTGCTTGGAAGCACGTACAGAAACGCTGGGTTTTAAAATTTCAAGTAAGCTCTAAGCTAGCCTGTGCTTGGATGGATTTATCTGGTAGACAGGTCAGAGTTCACTCGCTTGGAGGCACGTACAGGAACGTGCTGGAATGTGGTTAGCTCTGCCGGGCGTTTCTCGATCAACGTGGGTGGTAGTGTCGGGCGCAAAACGCCAAAAAGCTGGTGATCCGCGACAGATTGATGACGCTGCGCATCTCCAATTAATAAACCTGATGAATGTTTAGCTGGTATGGTGGAACAAAATACTGCAAATTTGTCAGTAACTATGTTACATATGTATTTTAGGTTATAAATGTCAGTTGACCAGCTTTTTAGGCAAGTTGGATCCTAATGTATCCCTCCGCCGCTCGGCCGAGTAAGTCAGAGTGTTCGCCCGGGAGAAGTTAGTTGTGATCCATCGGAGCTAGGGAACGGTCGCCGGGAGATGGCCGGCTGAGTGTTTGATTAGTTGGGGCGTCATGGCGGGAGGAAGAGGACGTGTTAGATGTGGTAGAGGGGCGGTGAAGCCTAGAGGACGGATCCACGAGTAAAGTGGGCTGTGTTGCCATTACTAAATTCTTCAAATATATATTTCTTTTGCTGCGTTTATTGAGAGTAGTATTCAAGTAAGTAGGTGCAAGAAATAGCTGCACATGTGAGTATAGCAGTTTTACGACACCGTCTGGGAAAGTAAGTTACATAGTTGTACCCCGTTTAGTTTGTTTTCCTTTGTAGAGCAAACTGAGGCAGATCACAACCGATAATAGACTTGGACGAACACTCATGACTTGGTGAATTCCGCCACTTGTGTTACCTATTCACGTTCACGCCTTAAGTAGATAGATACTGAAAGGAATTTTTGTACATTTCTGTGCCATGTGCGTCTGATGAACTGTTAATAAGAGAGACATGGTATAAAAAGTATAAAAACATTTGCTAATTTTTCTTTGACGTAAACCCCTTAGGTAAACGCCTCAGGCTGTCCGGACATATAAATAACAAACAAAGAAAAGTCTAATTTGATAAGTCGTCGCCGGCAACAAGGATCAACATAACCTACAAACACATCATACATCAATACAGCACACAAAAGGGCAGCCCCCTTACAGCAATTGTGACACGTCTGGCGTCTGCTGCGTGTTGCTGTGGTCTATTGTTATTGTTTGTTGTCACTTGGCGTTGGTGTTGAGGTTATGTGGCTTGACGTGCTCCAGATACCTCAGTTTAAGTTACTTTCAGGGTTAACCAACCATCGTGATTTCACCAATAACAACTCACTTACTCAGTCAACTGTTGATTTATTTTTACTTTAACTTTGACAGATGTTTGGATTCTGTAAGTTTCTTACAAAAGGCGGTTATTTACCAAGCACAAATAAACCCGTCAGCTGTCCGGCGCTACCATGTCTGACCGTGAGTTAAACAAAAAACAAGGTAACGATGAAACACTTATTCGTACCAACTGCCCTACAACTAACGACCGCCTCGGGCCAGCGTCCGGCACCAACTGTTCTACAACTAACGACCGCCTCGGGCCAGTGCCCGGCACCAACTATTCTACCACTCACCTCCGCCTCGGGCCAGCGCCCAGCACACACTGTTCTACAACTTGCGACTGCCTCGGGCCAGTGCCCGGCACCAACTATTCTACCACTCACCTCCGCCTCGGGCCAGCGCCCAGCACACACTGTTCCCTCACGGCAACGGACATGGTAAAAAATAGCGCACCACGGCGGAGTGATACAACAGACTCCAATCTTCCCAAAACCAGCAAAATTACACTTAAAACAGATCACAAAGGGTTCCAAAATTTCCGTTTATAGGTTTTACATTGAAAGAAAATTCTTTATCCACACAAATATAATAATTAGGGACAAAAGGTGCGCAACAGCGGAACTACTTTCGCGGCGCAATACCCTAAGCAACCCCCTGTGATGGCTGACCTACGTGCGTCAATAACCTACGTCATGGAGAGAATTCCATGAAGCAAGTGATCAACCA
>PNEQ01130100.1:0-29020 GCA_003012365.1 Medauroidea extradentata | reverse complement strand
AAGTGCCGTTATGACTACGTAATTCCTCAAGAAATTATTTTAAAAAATAGGAATAGTTCAAGCATACCAGTCTGAACACGAGGCTTCTACATCCAAAGGCATTAAAGAGGACAAGGATGACGACGACGACATGGAAGATTAAATAAGTCACAATCTTATTTCCAGGGGCGTCATTTCAGGTTTTTCCAGGGGGGGGGGGGCAAGATTTTGTTTTCTAACGACAGTGACCTTGTTGCATCTTTTTTATTAATTAAGCATGTATAAATTAGATACTTTAATAATAAAACTTCAGTTTTATGTCCTTAAGTTAGCATTATTTACATTAAAAAATACAAAAAATATATTTATACACAAAAATTCCAAATCCAGGGGGGGGCATTTGCCCCCCCCCTGTAGCCCCAAATGACGCCCCTGCTTATTTCACTTAAATAGATCTCTCTATTGACTGTGTAGGATGATCTGACATGTAATTTTTTTGTGTTCCGTGAGTCTGACATGGTTTTAAACAATATTGTATTCAACATTATAACGGAAATCACGCATTTTCACGTAAATAATGCAGAAAGTAATATTTTCTATGAGTGCTAAGCTATGTTTTCTATTTTTTTTAACAATTTTGAAAATCTGGTGATTTTTTGGTGATTTTTACTAATCGATCTGGTGACTTTTTCCAAAAAAAGTTGGCAACTCTGTTTATAACAGACATGCCTTTACTTATTAATTAAAATAAACGTGTAAGATATGGTGTGTAGTAACTGGTCTTCGTTGATAAACTGATGGAAATAAGTTGGAAAGACATTTGGTTATTAGCAAATATCCCAGTAGAAATATATGTTGGCCCAACGGTTTAAATAATTTGGAACTGCTGGTTATATGTTGTGATGTAACCTTTACATAAATACAATGTTGACCAAAAAATAAGTCAACTTAAATGTTAGATAACGACTTTTTGTGAAATTTATCAGCACATCAAAAATTCAATTTTAAAACTGAAAATGAACCTGAACATAACGATAAAGAATTTTTCAGAATTTTAAAATAGTTTTAATGAACTTTGGCAAAGAGTTGGCAAACGTACAGTCGGCTTTTGGTATAGATTTTTGTTCAGCTAATGTTAAAAAAACCAAAATATTTTCTTTAACACACAAATTAACATTCTAACTGAAAAATAGAAATATATTCTGTACAAACTCGCAGGCTTTGAAATATTTGAAGAATTTAGCATTGGAAGAGAAAGTTTCAGAATGTTTAAAATAGTTGGTTGAAAGTTGGCACCGGATTGGCGAACGTACGGTTGGCATTTAAGCCGGTGCCACACGATGCCCGATTCCGTAACAGTTTCCATGCCCATTTTCTGTTAGCATTTTTGCTTCCATGTGAACCACATTTCAGCACCTTCCCAAGAGGTCTATCTCTGGGAATAAGCGTTTACGTACCTAAAATTTCGCCCAGAAACATAATAGAGCATGCGATATTTTTCTGTTAGCATCTCTGATTGCTTTCTACCCATAAACCTCTATGGCCAATCACAGTCACTTTGCGTTGGTCACGTTACCAGATAATTTCAAGACTGATTCTATCCAAATGACAAAGTGTGAATAAACTATCCTTTACTAATTTCTAAGCATTTGCTAGAGTACCATAACATATTAATTTATTTAGTTTATGCATCCAAGATCTAGTCAACAAATTCCGTTAGCATTTCCCGTTCTTTTTCACTGAAACCGAGTCCATTCTCATTTAAATAGAGGTTAAGTTTTCTGTTACCATTCTGGGTATCCTGTGAATGTGAGAGAGTAACGACGCACCAATTTCTGCTATAGCCAATGCTACAAATCTGTCTTTAACCATAAGTATTACAGAATATAGCAGAAATTTGGCATCGTGTGCGGTTATAACACCAAACATAATCAAACATAATTCCAGTCTCAGAAAAAAATTTTAATTGGAAAAGAGGATGCAACCTTAAATGCTATGCATATTTGAAAGAGCAATTTTTTGAACATTCGTAATGTTTTGGTACCCGTATTATTTTTTATGATTTGGCCAACGTTTTAAAACCAACATATTCGCTATTAAATAACTACATACTTAAAATGGAAAGGTCGAATTATTTGCACATAATTTTTAAGCGTGTAAATATTTTATAAACATCTTCATTAAAGAACAATGTTGTGAACCTTAAAACGATTTTTAATGTTTGGAACAAATTGGTAGTTATACATCGTAATGTTTTAGTAAAATATTTTATGTTAGTCCACTATTTGAAACAATAATTTTGCTACATATAAAACTTTTTTGTAAAAAAAAGCATTTTTCGCTTTTACTTATTTGTTTTGTGCACAGACACTTGTATCTCATTTTTACTCAGTTGGTTGTTTTTTTACATGTTGTAAAACTAACTTTTGGCATAACATTGGATGTTTATGGAATACGCACGCGTCTTGCTATTAATTCGATAAAAATACGAATATATGATCGATAATTTGGTAAGTAAATTGTTGGCATCTAATACGGCCCGGCACTTTTAAAAAATATTTATCCTATTTTATACCACCTAAAAATGCTACATTAGTAGACCTATGTGTCAGTTTTCTCGTAATTCAAAGAGAATATTTCTTCTCCTTACGTTAAATATGAGCGACATTACCACTGAGAGCGTACAAAATAACTTGATGAAAACGAAATTTCAGTGCAACGTATCTGAAAAATTGCTGATATTTCACTGGTGTGCAGAAATATAACACGTCCAAAATCCAGCAGAATTGTTAGATAATAAAATGTGCTATAAAAAGGGGGAAATTCAAGTAAGCATTCCTGGCGATTGTTTAGATAAAATAACAAATAATTTTACACGGGTGGTAAGTTGGCGTCATAGAGTAATCGGTAGGGTATTCGTTAGACAATTTTATTGTATTTTCAGTTTTTGAGCCATAACATTTATTTAGATTGTATTATCTAAATTTTCTCTTCGACAAAACATAAGACGTATTCTTGGCAAACTGCTTGACATAAATAATAACGGAATCTTTCATTAATTTGTCATCCAGAATCATTGCAAGAGAATTCTTGAAAGTTAACCTATAATTCCCTTGCTATGATTCTGCATGACAAATTAATGAAAGATTCCGTTAATATTTATGTCAAGAAATTTACCAGGAATATATCAAGTGCTTTTTCGAAGAGAAAATATTGATAATAGATACAATTATAATTAATGTTAAGGCTCAAAAACTCAAGATACAAAAAAATTTGTCTACCATTCCCCTTAAGATTCGTTGGTATATCGTAAGGGTCGTGGTTTCTATATCAGTGCAGTGCTCTTTTAATATTTTTTTACTGACTACATATGAACTTTGTGCTGTACATGAAAGTATTAAAATAAGATCATTGCCGACATTTGGTTTAAATTGGCTTTTTTAAAGTAAATTTTTTCAGCGTTTTGTTCATCCAACGTTTTGCCAACGTTGGTCCAACGCAATTCAATTGTTGGCACTATGCATAAAATTGACGCAATGCTAACATTTAAATTCTCATTACTTACGTTGTTGGTAATTTGTAGGAAATTAGCTAGCATATAACCAAAAACCAACGTTGAGCCAACGTAGGCTTATGCGACATTTTGGCTTTGTCCTAACCTATAATGTCAATGTTGGGCCATAGTTGGACAAATGTAGTTTTTCGGGCTGACAACCAACAAAAAAACCAATGTTTGGCCAACGTAGGCCCCGAGAGCCATTTTGATGTCAAACGTTGGGCTTGCATTGGCCCAACCAAAAATTGCTACTGGGGATATTGTCCGGAAGAAGTGATACCACTCAAGTGGCATGAAAAATAATTTCTCTTTGTGCACTGACATATCAATGTAACGAAAACATATATTATTTTTAAATTATACATTATTTATTAAATTAACATGACGGCGATTTGGTAATTTGATTTTGGTATTTTGTATCTTACCAATTTAAGGTTTAAAAATGCTAAATGTAAATTTTAAAAAATGCTATAATTTGTTTTGTTTTAAATGGTCGTATAGACATTTCGTTTGGTAACAAAAGTGCTACTTAAAACACGTTTATCGATTCTTAGAATAATGTTCGCAGAGTTTGAATGTCTCGCAGATACTCGTGTGGTCGTTTCTATACGTCATCACAATTTTCCTCAACAAAAATATCTTCTTCATCATCATCATCCAATTAGTCTGTCACGTGTGGTTCTTATAAGGCCGCCATGACTTATACACAGCATGAGAACTATCTTAAGGAAGACCTGACGAATCCATAAAAGCCTCTGTCTCCTATTCATGTTGCTTTTTACGAGAATTATTCCTTAAAGCACAAATAGGAGACGATCATTTAAAACAGTAGCAAATATTGATTGAAGAGATTTTGGTCAGCCCTGAACATCTAGGAGCCGTATTCAGAAACGTTTCGTTAAACCAGGTCTAAACCTGGTCCAAGTATAGATTAACTAGACCACGACTAAACCCTAAGAACTACTATTATATCGTATTCAGAAGTACTTTTATTGTAACTTTAGACCATGATTAGTTAGTGACTAACTAATCACAATTTAAGACTTGCGAAAGGTTTGGCAACATCGCAAAACTGCCTGTTGCCATGACGATTAGTCAAGCGTCGTGTTCTTTTTCCATCGTCTGCTGAATAAGCTATTGTATTTTTGGTTATGTTGTCTGTGTATTGTTAATATTATTACATAGAATTTGCGTCAAAATAGAGTGTGCAGTAACGGAGAAGAATTCGTAACAGAAAAGACAAACTAACTATGCATTTAAATTGCTTTAGAAATATAGTAACAGCGTAAAATATACACACAATATGGTGAAATAAATCTTAAATGCAAGATAATTTATATTAATTAGAACGTTTTCTAGCATTGTTCTGTAGATATAATTAACTGCTAAGATATAATTTAAGAACATGCCATTCTCTGCTGTTTTGTTTTACGTTTGTCTAATTTCCATGCTGAAAATACACGTCGTGATAAATTAAATGATAAGATACCGCCATATCTGTTCCAAACCTGGCAAATTTTCAAGTTAAGGACGTTGGACCCGTAAAAATTCAAAATTTTATATTTGTGCTAAACACTGTTCAACTTTTACACATCAGATAACATGTCATTTCCCCAAATAAAAAAAATTAGGTCCCACAGTTTTAGCATTATGACCTATCAAACTCACAAAATGGCAGTTGCGGTGTAGCCAAAATTATAAAAAATAATTAACTTGCAGAAACAAGGTAATTCATATTGATTCTTAATGATGTGGGCTACTTCAAGACAATTTTGTGAACACAAAGCGATAGCTTTTTGTATTTTTAAAAAATTGATGAAAATGAGTAAATTTTTGGATAACTTTGACTTTTGGCTACTACTGAAATTTTCAAAACTAAATTTTGTCAACCATGTCGTAAAATGCATTGATACACTAACTATCAGTTCCTGTAATTTTGAATTAATTCGTTAATTACTTTTTTTGATTTTGGCTACACCGCAATGGCCATTTTGAAACTTTGATAAGTGATTATGCAAAAACTATGGGGCCTAAATTTTTTTTATTTGGGGAAATGACGTGTTATCTGATGTGCAAAAGTTGAACAGTGTTTGGCACAAATATAAAATTTTGAATTTTTACTGGTCCAACGCCCTTAATCACACATTAAACTAGCCATCCGCCTTGACTAACTTAAAACCATGACTAGTTGAACCCATACTAAAATAGTCACCTCTAATTGCGCTTTCTGCATACGGAAAATCGCAAGTAGTGACTAAATATGGTGATTTAAACTATGACTATTTTTTAAACAGTGATTAAAATTGTTTCTGAATACAGCCCTAGGTGTCTAGCGCTGGTGAGGGGTGAAAAAATGTGAGTGAGAAGAGTTAGAATGAAGGGGCGGGAGAAACGGGAGATCACCGAGAAAACCTCCCGACCACCCGCATCGTCCGGCAGGATACCCACAAGTGAAAATCCGGGGACCGACCCCGCCAGGAATCGAACCTTGATCACCATGGCGGTAGGCGAGTGCTCTAGTCACTGTGCCAACAGCATCTTTTCATTTCACGTTCAGTAACTTTTTACAAGTAAAAAATATAAACGTGGTTTTTGTATTTGTCAACTCGTGACACTACTTTTCAGTGCTAATTATTTAGACTAGTCAGCAGTTTTCGATTCAAGCATAAATCCGTATAATGCAAATTTGGACTTAGACATGTCATTATTAGAGACCGGAAAAATTCACCGGTTCACTGACCTGTGGACTAGCCTAAAAGAATATTTAAGAACTGAAGCAGACGGCAAATGCTCGTTAGCTGCTTGCAAGTAATACGGGTCTATATTAGTTACATTTTCAGTATTGGCTCAGAGACTTCCAGGATATGTCAAATAAGTCATAGGCCAATTGCGAAAGTGACACAAACATACAATTGGAATTATAGCTTGTGCCCAAATGAAAGTGCGAATTTTTCAGGTCTCTAGTCATTATACAATAACTATGTAAGCTAAAAAATTTTCATTAGGCCCTACAGTAAAAAATTGTCGTTATGTATGTCTACGAAACAAACTATATCTCGTACAAATATAACAAATGATTAAAACAATTAAAATTTTGAGTGAACTCCTCCCTAAATAACACTCCACTTCCGTTACACAAAATGTTAAATATTTAAAACTCGTTGTTTAACTCCCCCCCCCTTTTCCTGGCAAGTAAAGGGATGTTGTAATTGTAAAATGCGCGGATTTTTCTCTTAGAAAAAAATCCACTAACAATTGTGAAAAATACCGCATAAGTAAAATTTACCCAGTCGGCCTAACGTGTTTTTTTTTTGTTTACTAGGCTTTATTTGTCGACATGCTTTAACTTCCTGAGAGCACGGTGCATGTGAAAGTCAGTTCCTTGGAGTAACACTTTTCGCCTTCATACCAGTTACTGCATTATCGTCACAGCAACAGTTGTGTGCATTTTTCTTTTAAACGGTGCGTTCAACGCACATCAGTAAGTTAACCGATTTTATTTCTTACGAAATAAGCTGAGACGTCCACAAAAACTGACTGCAAAATTATTTTATGCAATGAGAGTCTGTTCACCTACATTATTTTTACGAAAATATAAATATATGTAGATTGATTTCTTTGCAAGTAAGAATCTCAGTAAAACTTGATATCGAGAACATAATCAGAAGTTAACTCCAAGAATTTTTATGTTTTTTGCCATACACAGTTCTATTTTGAAACTCACACCTTCCACAATATTTGCGTGAGTCGAAAGCGTCCCATCTTAAGGCGGCCTCGTACCCCACGCTTCAAATGCGCTGCAGCGTGCTTGAAAACAGGTTTTTCTACGAAAATATTCCATGTGTTCTCATTGTACCAACGTACGAAAATAAACCAAACTTCAGACTAGGTCGGAACCTCAGTGTTGATACGTCACGTTCATTAAAAACACTTTTTCTAAGCCCTCCAACATGGCTAAAAACGGCGTTTTCAGACTTCCGTACTTCAAAATAAACAAACCGGATGTATGTGAAACTCAGATTGCGACCTGCAGACATTCTACCAATAAAATTATGTGGTCACCGCTTAAAGTCCCATAGTAAAAACCGTTCGGCGGGGACCTTGCACGCTAGTTCAGCGCTAGACTCGTTGAGGCGACGCGGCATTTGATGTGCGCTTCAAGGCCGACCTTACTGCTCCGTCGCTTTTGAGCCTGTCACGCGTGGGTAGGTGGTGCTCTTAAGTTTAATGTGGGTGTACATTTTTTTCACGAGGGATCCCATCGCGAAGTTTAAGGCTTTTAATATCGTTACATATCCTCCATAGTAATATGTGTGGTACCTATGTTGACAAAAATTGTGAACTTCTTCTAGGCTAGAATATTTTGCACCTCATACATTTGGCATAGTTATCAGTTTCTACGGCATATCATCCTTCTTGCTTAGCACATATATTAATTATTTACTAAATATAAACACTGAAAAACAGTTTCCGTTGTTTTTCTCGTGGAAGTCTTGACTGCGCTTGTATGGGTGCAGCGTGCAGGAGAGCGTAAGAGGACGGTTATTTATAGTGTGTGACGTAACGCGTAGAAGGGCGTGGAGTTCGTGTCGCCACCGCTAGAGGCCAGGCAGGTTTGTACCGGTCCGTGCCGAGCTTCTTGGCCAAGGATACGTCAGGCCGCGCACGCACGCAAACCAACAACCAACGACATTACCGGCCGGTGTGTGTTGGAAAGAGGACGTGTTTGTTGTGTGTCCCGTATTCCAGTGCGCGTTCCAGCAAGAGAGGAATTTTCCATCGACCTCTCCTCGCCCACTAGGTAAGTTAGATCATTATGATGAGACGTCGTGTCTGTTTCAGCAAGTGAAGGAACGTATGCCTAACACATACAACCCATAATGTTTAAGCAATTTGCGCAAGGGTATTTGTTTTGTTATTATTGCAGTTAATAAATACAAAACTTATCGTTTGTTTTGAACTCCACAGACTTGACGAGCTATTTTGACAGTGCAGTTGAAGGTGCAAACGCGTGTATAAAACCTGTTTATGCATAGCCTTGAACATGACTGCGACTTGTTAGCATACAGTACGGTCGAGCTCGCGTTCATCTATTTTGAAAATACAGTGAATGTTTACGTTTGAAGCGTATGCCTTAACGATAACCTCCAATTTCTGGAATTCGTCAGCATGCTTATTAATTTAAACAAATTTAACTTCAGATCTAAGTTAATACTGTTTTGTATTTATTACAAAAATCAAATTTACAATATATGCGAATCAGTACTACACGTAGGGACGTTACACAGTTGAGATTATTTCCGTTGTGTGTGATCGTGGAGGACGATGCGGTTGGCCGGTAAGTTTTCTCAGGGATCTTCCGTTAACCCCGCCCTTCATTCCTGCACTAATACATTCATCATGACTGCTCACCAGCGCTAAAAACGTGTATCTTAAGTGCTGACTAATTTCACACCATTTTATTGTATTACGCAAAATATGTTCGTTACGTTATTTATTATACTTTCACGTACAAAGGCAGATGTTAAATTTTTAAAAGGACACTAAGAAAATTTTGGAAAAGCGCTCATTTAGTTTAGTTTTTCCTTCAGTTGGTTATGATAGCAGCGCTTTAAACACTTAGTTAATAAATGCAAAATCATTAAAAATATATAAAAATTATGCGATATTTACGAAGGTTGATTATCAACTTCTAACTGTGCGATTTAGTACCGGTATTCAGCTTGCATTATAAACCTACCAGTACCTACGGTGCCCAAAAGGATACCATTACTTTCCAGCGATATGGTGACAAAGAAAGGAATTGTTCTGAGCACGCTCTCAACAAAAATAACCTAACATAGTACTAATTACGACCGATTTGGTGTGGAATGAATGGTGTTATGCAGAAGGCATCCTAGCCACAGACGCAAAGAACAAACAAAAAACTAGCTCCTAAATTATTATATGTTAAACTTCAGTAGCAAGCAAACAAACTCAGAGTTAGGTCATTTGAAAATGAGAAAATATTACTGTACTGGAAAAAATAATGTTTTAGAAACAAACTTTAAATGTTCTATTTTATCAAATGTGGGATGGTCTCTTTCCGCATAACACATTCGATTGGCAAAAGTGATTGTATGCAGTACTTTATTGATGGGCGTACCTACGAATAGTTTTCGGAGGGGGTTTGAACTCTCAACTTGCATAAATGTTCCAATGTCATCTGTGTTTGACGTTTTTATACGTTATTAACGTATTTTATTAACATTGTGGTTGTTTTTGTAGTATATTGTACCTTTTGTAATATAAAATATAATAACTAGATAAGGAAACTGACATTTCAGAGGGGGTTTGGACCCCCTGAACCACCCCCTGGGTACGGCCATGACTTTATTATATTTATTTCATCCTTCAAGATAACATTTTATATAAGTAGGCAGTACTTTATTATATTTATTTCATCCTTCAAGAAAATATTTTGTACACGCAACATTTATAAGTAGGCCTACATGGACAAGCTAGATATGCAGTTTGCCAATACGACAAAATTTGCACTGTATCATAAATAAAATATTCACAAATCGCCATGCAAGTAATTTTACCCTAAGCACTTATGGCATTTTGTGGATATATTATTTTCTAAATAAACAAAGGAACACAAAAACGTTATGATATTTCAAATAGGGGCCTATATGCTGTTGCATAAAATTTGCGTGCATTAATATTATTTAACTATGAAATCTTATCAAAAGCCTCTACATCGAAATACATGGCGATACGTTGGTAGGCCTGATAATTATTTTTAAATTTTTATTTGGCGCAATGTATTGTCGACAGCGGGGTCATTAGAGACGGTTATAAACAAATGTACACGGACTTGGAGGAGTCGGCCATGGCCTGTATTAAGGAACAAGCCCAGCATTTGTTTGGAGCGATTTCGGTAAACTGCAGAAAGCCTAAATCAGGTTGGTTGGGGCCGGGGATCGAACCCGGGCCCTCTCGGATGCAAGTACAACATGTCACCGTTGCGTTACCTCGCTCGGTTATGGAAGGATGTTAAGTTAAGGGGGAGTGTTAGACATTTTTATTGTATTTTCAGTTTTTGAGATATAACCTTTATTCAAATTGTATTACAAAAATTTTCTCTTCGACAATGTATATATTCTTGGTATACTGCTGGACAAAATTGAATTTTTCTTTAATTTGTCATGCAGAATCATCGCAATATAGGCTAATTATAGGTTCACTTTCAAGAATTCTCTTGTAATTATTTTGCATTACAAATTAATGAAAGATTTCATTATTATTATTAATGTCGATCAGTTTACCAAGAATACATCCTATTCGTTGGCGAAGAGAAAATTTCGACAATACAATATGAAAATATTTTATTGCTAAAATATTAAAAATACAATTAATTCATCTAAACTCCCCCTTAAGGACGCGGTTCACCTCAGTTTTCAACGTCTTAATTTATTTTTATATTTGTACCACATAGGCTATTTTTTCTTATTTTAGACATAAATTGTGATTAAATCTTCCCCTTAGGAAACTTTATGTGTCATAGTTTTTGTATAATGAGTCGTAAACGTCAAAATTTGCACTTTAAGGATTTAAGTAGGCCTACACCACTAAAACCAACTGACATACCAAACCGACAAAATTCACAGTGTATAACAATATTGTAGGCTATGATTTGACATATATTAATACCAAATATAAAATACTTTTGTATTTTAAAAAATGTTGAATTTTGAAATGAAAATTTAAAAAATATCAACAATTTTTATAAATATAAATATATATTTTTTTTTTAGTTTTTATGTATGTCAAATCGTAGCCTTCAACATTGTTATATAGTGTGGATTTTTTCAGTTTGGTATATCAGTTGTTTTTAGTGGCATACTTAAAACCGTAAAGTCTACATTTTGACGTTTACGACTCATTACGCAAAACTAGGCTATAAGAGATACAAAAGTTTCCTAAGAGGAAGATTTATTCACAATTTATGTCTAAAATAAGAAAATAATATGTGGTACAAAAATAAAAATAAATAAAGACGTTGAAAACTGAGTTGAACCGTGCCCTTAAGGCCGTACTCTCTAGTTTATACTTTTTTAGTGATATGAATTTTTTACGCCTAAACGAGAGCAGATATCAAAAATCCGTATGGTATTTTTGTTTTAAATCGTCTTATCCATGGTGGCTGATTTTTTCAAGGCGGTAAATACCTTGGTTTTAGCTACTTGTGTACTAACGAAATTCTGGTTACTCGAGTTTTTAGTCGAAACCGTATAATTTCGTGTTTTGGAAAAATTACTAACACGGTAAAAACTATTTTTAACAAAACTGCCAAACAGGTTTATGTTATCTGCTCTCATTTAAGCTTAAAAAAAATCATCGCAAAAAAAAAAAACAGTAGAAACAAGAGAGCATTGCCTTAATGCATTAACAAATACTAAGCGTTATTTTTATTCTTTGTTAAATTTTTGTTTACAAATTTTCTTATTGAATTCTGCAGTTAATTATTTTTTTTCAACCGTTCGCTGTATGATTGTGAATTAGACCAACATACTCCGTCAGGCCATTTATAAAGATAATAATAGCAAAGTAGGTATTTTTTTTTAGTGAATTAATAAGGGACATCAGTGTCACCACGCAAATCTCGTTTTAAAATACCGGCACCTTTATCAGTAATCTCCTGGTTATTGCCTACCTGTCAGGCCACTGGCTTTTTTTTTTATATCGAAACTGTTCACCTGAGAATATTCCAAAAAGGCGACGTTTTCGTTTTTAACTACCAGACAAAAATGGGTGTTAGGCTATAAGTTTCACACCTATGGCTGTGGCATCGTTGCTCCCAAACGGATGGAGCTATTTCAATGTTATTTTTAATTGAAACTTATCATAGGTATCGTTTTTAGTTGTATTTGATGAAAATGTCCCCTGCTGTTTAAATGATATGAGCTCTTTTCCGTATTGGTGGAAGCATTTCGTAGACGTGTATATTTTTTATTTGTTTATTCAATCGTCTTGAATTTGATACATATTTCTACACTGCTAAAAATTTCCGTAAATTCACGGAAATATTAACAGAAAAGTACCGTAAATTTACGGAAGTGGCTTCTGTATTTTTTGTTTACGGAAATTTGTCCGTATTGCCAGTTTATGAATGTTTGACCGTAACTTTCCATAAATTCATGGAACTATGATTTTGCAATTTTAAAGCGTACTGTACTGTGTTTCTAAAAAATAATGTGCCATTAATAATCACCATGAATCCTTGAGTAAATGTGCATGCACAATTGTGCTAAACGAAAAGAAGACAAGACAATCGAAGGTTATATAAGTTAAGTGCTGCTTCCTGGTTGTCCACACTTTACCGCGAAGAGAAGAGCAATACAAACAAGGACTCGGTTCGCGCATGGACAAAGGGCTAAACAGTCCAGTAAGTGACGGAAGTGTTCAGAGCAGTGACCGCGTCGGTGTTGTGACCCAACTGGGAGCAAAACCGGCATAAGGTGCATTTGAATAGCAATTGTCCGCCCCTCCTCCGGGTGCTGCTATTGGGCTACAGAGCTATTAGGGGGCGTGCCCAAGGCTGGTATTGGTTGTTCGGGTCTTTCGGTACGAATAGCGCCTAGGTGCCATGAGGTCTGTGATTGGCTGAGGGCTTAAGCCCCGCCCTAGAAGGGGTTGGGCAGGGGAGAGAGGGGAAAGGGAAGTGAGGGGAGGGGACCGTTTTGGTACATGTTATGCATAAACACTATAAGGGGGAAGTGGATGTCTGCCCCCTCTCCAGCACCCTATGCTTGTACTAGCCTATCTGTACCCTTATGGCATACCCCCTCCCTGTCATAGCCCTCCTCTCCTTATGATATACCACTGTCCTGTCTTAAAGCATCCCCTGTAGCCTCTCCTGCCCCCTCCCTTTCCTTAGAACATACCCTTTTAACCTACCCCACTCAATGACCATACACATCTTGTATTCTCCTTGCTTCAACACAGCAAAAAAAATCGCCTCTGTTCTCTGTGCTTCGCTCTAGTGTTTATGTACCTTTTAAGTTATTTATTTCTACAGAATAAAATCTTTTTCTCATAATGTAACTAATAAAGTTCTCTAAAATCAGGATGTCAAATACAAAAGTTGTATCTTATAAAGTTGATATCTTACCACTGCATGGAACTTGGTTACTCGTAAGTTGTCACTTTGGTTCAGTGGTTAGAGCTTCTGCCTGGTAACTATAAGGTCGTAGGTTCGAATCTCAGCATATGCGAAAAATTATTCATATTACTAAATAGTGCGCAAGATTATCGAGATATCGTAGTTAATAAGTAAATGTAGAATTTCTGGAAAATGGAGTGCCAGTAGGTTAAAGAAATTTTATATTTTTACGGAAAACGGATTGTCCGTAATTTTACGGAGGGTTCCGTTATCAAGAAAAACTGGTGCCCATTACTTTACGAAGATTTCTGGATAATTTTTTGCCAGTACTTTTCCGTAATTTCACGGAAATTTTTCTAACAGTGTAAATCCGATGGTCCTGAAAATATATGGTATCCTGGTCTTGATGCTGCGCAAATTACTGCAGTGTATAAAATTTTGTACGTTTGTTATTTTGGAAACCAAGAGTTTAGTACGTGTTGTAATCGTAACCAATATTCAATAAAGATGTTCATTAAAATATTGATAAGATTTATAGCCTACAACAACAAATACATGAATACGTTTTAAAATGTATGAAAATAAATATTATTTGAATTGATTTAATATTTACAGTAATTGTAGAAGTATTTAAGTTTAAAAAGCTTCGAACAAAACTTTAGTTTAAAAACAATAAAAATAAATTAAAAATTTAATATTTTTTTGACTCTTAACGTAAATGTTTCTGCCAACCGCTAATTAAACAACGTAAGTAGTTATAAGTAATGAGATTAAATGAGACTAGAACAAAAACGAGGTCAAATTCACAAAATAACGTATCAATTCAAAAATTTAATATAAATGTATGCTTGATTTAAGATTTGGTACCTACTATCTTTTGGAACTCTCACATGCTTACACAAAACATGCGTAGTTTTGTTGCAATTACTTATTTTATTTCAAGTTTGCCAATTTAAACTACCTGTTTTGTTTGCTTAGAGGTCCCCCAATGCTTTTAAAGGTAAACGGTCATTCAAACCTACAGGAATTTATCAATTTTTGGTTTTTAAGGAATCGTTTTGTGTGCCTTTTTCAAAAATATTTAAAGTAAGTTTTTTAGAAACGATGCCTCACATGTAATTTTAAAAACTCGCATAATGATCTGTTACAATAATTGTTTGCAGAAAAATGGAGAGACAGTATCCATTTTCTTAATGAAGGATGAAAATTCTAATTTTATATTTAGATGTGTAATATCTCCTCATAATTCAATAACACTAGTCATTGATTAGATATTTTAGCTATAATATGTTATGGGCATTTTTCACGAGAACTAATAAAGTCCCCATAACTGCAGTTGCAGTCACCAACTTTGCTGTCAGGACACGTAACTTTATTACTCTAACAGTAACCATGTGCAGTTTAACAATTTTCTGTTTTCCATGCACCTATCCCCTTAAGGTTGGATATAAATCGCCATATTGGATTATTTTGTTTTTAGTTTTTCTAATTCTGAGAAGAAAGATGTAAAATTTGCGATTATAGTGCTAAAGTTCAAGCATCGCAGTTAAACTTTTATCATATATCCACGCCACATCCAGTCGAGTAAATTTAGAATGTTAAAAAAAATTATTTTACTGATTGCAGCCTAAAGATACATTAAAAGTTAACATGCTGTAGCGTACTTGTACTGTGCTGCAAGATAAATAGAATTCATGTAATAATCGCAAATTTCTTACATTTCCTCCTAGGAAAAAAACGATGCGAAAAATAATCCGATATGGTGATTGATACCTCACCTTATACTCTGACCAAAACAACTTCAAGACTATCGATGTTCTGGAGACTGGCATCAGGGGGGGTTTGAAATAGTATGTTTATAACTAATTGTAATGCGCCAGTTTATTCCTTTCATCCAATGAATACCTTTCTCTCACATGTTACTAAGAATATAGTTGTGCAAGTAATAAATACAGTATTGTAGCGAGTCAGCACTTTCGACGACATTGGGCGGAGCGACCTCATGAGCCATGCCACCTCTACCTCCCCTGTTCGCTACCTCAAGCCCCTGACGATGCGGACAACTCGGGTCTGGTTAATGTCACGATTTTTCTGAATGTATGGGCACCTGCCAGTCATCCTTGACAGGCATTCAGCTCGGATGTGACTTAATGTTACTGCAACACCTGGAAAGTTCAGCTTATGTCAACCAGCATTGTCGGCGAACTATGATAATATTCTGGATGTCGTCACAGGCGACTTTAAATACCGACCCACTGCGAGCAGCGGCAGAGTGATTGTGGCATTAAGCTGATGAGTGTGCGCGACGGACTTGGCAGCGCGGTTCGAGGCGGGACCAGTAAATCAAGGAGAGACTACACAAGTGTGGACGACGGTGACACTCTTGGAGTGGTAAGAGTAAGTGTGAGAAAGGACGAACAGGTTGGACAGGCTGTACATTGCGAGATATTATTAGGAAGAGACTTATACTAATTTGTGTGAGAGAGACCTTTATTAATTATGTACTAGTGTAATAAATTAGATTTGTAGGGAGATTACTTGTAAATAATATCTGTAAGTATTGACCTGAAGAGTGTGAAACTCAAAGATGTAAACTTAAGGCCATGATCTTTCATTTATTTCGAACAATTGCAAATAATTGGAATATTTTTTAACCAAATGCTTTGAAAAAACGAAACAGTGTACAGTCACATGATACACAATTTTGCCGAAGCGTTTTCTTAAAATAACGTACTGTTTGCTAGCAAAAAAACTATTTTGCTTCATTTTGGCTTATTTTGACAACAAAATATGTGCTACTTCAGGGGAAAAAACCTAAAAATCTGTTTGGTGTATTGGAACAGAAAAATTCAAATGCAAACGATGACATATAAGTGTTAAAACTGCCAGAATGAATTTTTGATATTCGTATTAATTTGCGTTAAAATAAATATTTTCGAAACCACTGCTAAACTAAAGAGCGAGGCATAAAGGCCATGATCCAGCATTTCTACTGTTTTTACTATGTTTATTTTTTAAATCCTAAACGATTGCAGATATTGAAAAACTGTTACACAGTTTTGTTAATAGCAGTGTATATATTGTTAACTAATTTTTTGAAAGACAAAATACAAAATGGTTTCAGCTAATTATGCAGTTAAGGAAATTCCCACGTGAACTAATTAGTCAAATCTATAAAAAATTGTGTCTAGGAAAAGTTAAACTACATAGTAAAAACTATTTTTAACAAAACTGTGCAACAATTTTTCGATAACTGCTCTCATTTAGGAATAAAAATAATCACCGTGCCAGCAGTAGAAATGATGGATCATGACCTTAACGTAGAGTGTTTTCATAGAGGTTGTAATAAATTAAGAAATTTAATTTAAGTCATTAATTCCATTTTCTAAGCCCTCCACCCCAAACGAACCTGGCTGCGCCCAGTACATCCAAACTTGTTACAGTATGTTGATTTCACCGTACTCAACGTACGAGGACACAATTACATAAGATATTTGTATTAAGATGGCGTGGTACATAAGATATTTGTGTTAAGATGGCGTGGTACATAAAGGCTAAAAGCACTAAGCTATAACTGTAGATTTCTTGAAGCAAATTTACGAAAATTAAACAATGACAATCCTAGACAATAGTTTTAACCAACGTTTTAAACAATATAGCTTCCAGTGTTACGAACTTCTGAAGCACAATCTCTGACGCCGGAAGCTCGTGCATTTAACTGCGGCGCAAGAGATCACGCGTAACGAATTAGTAATTCTGGATATGTATTTACTCATAAAGTTGGAAAATACCATTATCTAGGAATGTCATTGAATATATTATGCATATGGGCTTCGATAAAAGCGTAGAAATCAATTGATGTTTTCAGCGTTTATTTATCTGCCACGCACTCTTAAACTGTTATTCATCACAAGACCGACCGCTTCCCTCAGTGAGTAGAGGTCTTGGCCGGTGAGTCAAGAATATCGGACTAGATTCACGGCCTGGGAGAAGTTCAATACTACCCCCTCGAGTTCAGGACTGGGTCTTGTGTCTGTCCCTTCATCTTTATCCGTGCTGAAGGCAATGGTGAACCACCGCAGTATCACCTCGCCTGATAGTCCCAGGAGTCCCCCGTGAGGCCGTCAAATTACAAATAAAAATGGAAATGAAGGAGAAGAAAAATCGGCACAAGATGGCCTAAAACTGCTACCTTACTGGTGGCCGGGTCGGTAGAAATTACATTCCGATAACTGCTTATCAGACGAGAGTGATGACTCCATGCGGATATCATACAAAATAACCTTATACGCGAGTATGTCACATCGTTATTATTTTCGCGCGTCATAAAATTGGCATAGGAACGTACAGTACACCTCTGTCGCGTACGGTATACCTCTGTCTTTGATATTACGTCATAAATAACAGAATCACCACTGAATGTCTCATAGATAGAGACCTGAAAAATTCGCGGTTTCACTGACCTGCACGCTAGCCTCCAAGAACGTCTGTGCGTTCAAGCAGACGACAGCTGTTCATTAGCTGCTCGCTATGACACATATTTTTATTTTTGGCTCAGAAACTTCCAGAGGATGTCAAATAAGTAGAGGCACGATTATTTCGCGTATTGATTCTAGATTAGGTTGAATGTCAACAACGTATACTTCGCTGTCATCACTGTGATCGGACAACAGCTGTTTTGAAACACATTTGACGACTGCAAACCAGTAATATATAAGGAAGTAACTCGTGGTGAAATCACGTGGTACCCGCATGAATGGTTCGACGCCAATGAACAATCGACAATGGCCAGTTCGTGTATAGGACCGAGAAGTCTAGGCTGCTACCAGACGAATACGCGAAATAATCGTGCCTCTACAAATAAGTCAACGGCCAATCGCGAAAGTAACACGAACTTATAGTTGCTGGAATTCTAGCGTGTGCGTAAAAGAAAACGCGAATTTTTCAGGTCTCTGCTCGTAGAGGCTAGAGTGAGGTGTAATGCACATGCTGTAACGCCCTTAGAGCTCTGGGCTTCAAACGCGCAAAATACGTCTAGTCAGGACCGAGCGAGTTAGCACAAGGATAATTCGTTGTACTTGCATTCGGGAGGATCCGGGCTCGAATCCCGGCTTGGCCATATTGATTTCGGGTTTCAATAGTTTCTGTGATCGCTCCAGGCAAATGCTGGGATGATTCCATAACATATTTCCTAGTGCCTTTCCTTGTGTAATTTTTTTGTAACAGTCCCTAATGACCTGGCTGTTAACGGAATGAAAAATTCAATAAAAATAACATTTCCACCGAAGTGCTCAACTTGATTTGACAACAGCAAACACAGTAGAGCGCTTGTGTAAGGGTCGTATTTTATTGTGCAAGTGCACTCGTGTGTGTGTGAGTGTGTGTGTATATGTGTGTTTCTGTTAAGAGGATGTTGACAACGGAGAGCGGAATTCTGCGGTCACCTCGTAATCTGCGTGTACCGAGCAACTTGATAAATATACCGAGTGTTCTTTCTTGTAACATTATGGATGCCTTATATTCTAAATCTAGTGTGTGCACAGGATATTGCAAAATATAATGTCGCTCTTTTGGAGGAACAACCCTCACATCAAGAAGAACAAAATATGAAATACTAACGTAGATCCAAAAATTCACTATTTCTGCGTTACAGTTCACAGTAGGCCTAACTTACATGAAATTATAGTTCACAGTATACGAGCTGGATCATTTTACTGTGAAATACCATTGCGGCTATTATTAAGGAAAGGAATAGAGATGGTGAAATTTCGTTCGCGAATTCAACGACCTGCATGTTATAATCAAATATCCTGTACATACTCAAGCCCTGTCTATTCGTTCATTGTCTGCTGTTCCACTGAGCAGCAGGTAATGGACAAATGGTCGGGACTTGAGTATGCATAGGATATTTGATTCTTACTTGCAGGTCATTGAATTCGCGAAATTTCACCATCATTAAACAAGAGATCTTCGCGGATTTCAGTGACCTGCGTGATAGAAACAAATATTCTATACATATTCAAGCCCCGGCCATTTGACAACTAGCTGATTGTCACTGGAACAGTAGACAAAGAACGTATAGACGGGGCTTGGGTGTGCATTGGGCAATGGAGTCTAACGTGCTGGTTATTGAATTCACGAAATTTACCTGTCCCTAGCTATTATTATCATCACCTATATAAAGATAAGTCGTAATTAATTGAATGGTGTGTTTTCTCCAATGAAGCATTCTGCAGTAACGTGATCCACCCACGCGACATGCTCTCTACTTAAGTTTGTAGTGGGGGAAAATCATTACTTTATATTTGCATAAAATAATGTTAGTTTTGTAGACATTACTTGGGAGTACATTTTCCTCTTATAAAAAAAATTATCTCAGCCAGTTTTCCCATAATGGCATTTCAAAATCAAAATTTGTATGTTTTTAGTTCATACACCTCCCAAAAACGAATTACCGCAATGAAACGAAATAATTCACAGTGAAAGTACATGTCCCGGGCTAGGGCTTTAAGTATATGAAAACCCATTCAAAATATGTTTTGTGTTTTTAAAAAACCTTCTGAAATTGGAATTTTTTTTGCTACTTTTAGGAAATTTTTTAATACAATAATATTTTGTATTGGATTTTCATATACGTAAAACCCTAGCCCGTGACATGTATTTATATTGCTAATGTTTCCGTTTTATTATGTGATTTGTTTTCTGGGGGTGTGTAAACTAAAACATGCAAATTTTGACTTAAAATGTACTCCCAAGTATCGTCTACAAAACTAACACTATTTCATTCAAACATAAAATTATGATTTTTCCCCACTTGAACGCCCATATTAGAGACCGGAAAAATTCGCTCGTTCACTGACCTATAGGCTAGCCTGCGAGGGTATTTATGAACTGAAGCAGACAGCAGATGCTAATTACCTGCTTGCTGTTAAAGTGATATATGTCTGTATTAGTTACATTTTCATTATTGGCTCAGAGACTTCTAGGCGGTGTCAAATAAGTCACGGGCCAATTGCGAAAGTGACACGAACTTATAGTTGTTGGAATTCTAGCTTGTGCCCAAGTGAAAACGCGAATTTTTCAGGTCTCTACTAATTAATGAGACCTGTAGTACAGAAACGATGCGTTTTCAGACCTATGTTCACAACATTTTTTTCCTTTGGATGTGAGTATTTTCCCCCCGAAATATTGACTTAGGTCTACATTTTTTCTTTCAACATATTCAACTAATTTTATTTGCGTTTTAGACAGCCTGTGATGAATATCTATGTAATCACTTAAAGGGGTTTATATAATTGAAAACGTAGGCAGTAAGAAGTAAGCAGAAGTCTTGCAAAAACGAATGAATTCATTAGTGAAGTTATTGCCTAAATACAGCTAATTGTAGCGCGCTTTAAATTTAGTATTGTTTGCTGAAGGAATTATTTCAAAGACTACATATATTAACTTGAAGTGAAACTGTGAATTATTCTATAATAAAAAATCTAATTCTTTGTTCTAGGCTAATAAATGCAACTTGATATATGAAGAACTCCTTCGCAACAGTAGTAAGTGTGCGGTACATTTGATCATGTGTACGTTAAACATGCGCCCCATGTTTTTATATACTGTTCGCTTGGAAGTATCCTGAGAACTTTTGTAATCGCAGGCAGCTCTGATTCAACAATGTCTACAAGCAATCTGTCGCAGCAGTCTTGCCCGATATTCTGCGTCTTCGTTAACAATCACTCTCGAAATTCATCTCCGTTTAGTAAACCCCCAAGTCCGGCGCTCCATGTTACGCTAAGTTGCTCATTAGTAGTGACCTGAAAAATTCACGTTTTCTTTTAGGCACAAGTTAGAATTCCACCAACTGTAAGTCCGTGTAACTTTCACAATTGGTCATTGACTTATTTGACACCTCGTGTACGTCGCTGAGCCAATAATAAAATTTGAACTAAATGCAGGCCCATCTCACTGTGTCGGTGAGCAGCTAATGAACAGCTACTATTTGCTTGAGTGCGCGTATATTCTTGAAGGTTAGCCTACAAGGCAATGAATATGCGAATTTTTCCGGTCTCTACTCATTAGTAGGGACATCTGATTTTTGCGGAAAGATTTTTGCACCACTTTACTTCAGTGCCTAATGTGCACACCTGCATCTCTGCTCCGTGGTCATTTATTGGATGTTTTTAAGTCTCAACGTTTTTGGGGTTTTACCTTCTAATCACAGACGTGTGCTGTCTCGCTAACCTTGTTCTGATTGGCACAGCAAAATAAGTGACATATTTACATAAAGACATACAGCCAATAACCACGAAGCAGAGCTGCAGGTGTGCACACAAAGCGTTGCAACAAAATGGGGCAAAAATCTTTTCGCAAAAATCAGAGGTTCGTACTCATTAGTAAGGATCTGCAAATTTCGCGTTATTAGCAGACTAGACTCTTTAAGTTATTGTCCGGTTTATTTTTACTTCTGCTGTTGGCCAGCAGTTTGTGTTACACAACCGAATGATATCAGGTCAAATGTAAAATTTCCACTATCCTTACAGCCAGTGATTTTCGGCGAAAAGAATTTTCAGTGTTTTTTCATGTCTGCAGCTTTGCTTCATTGTCAGTGATTGGATGTTTTTAGTTCTCAGCGTTTTGGGGTTCTGCCTTAAAATCTCAGACGCGCGGTGTCGCGGTAATCTTATTTTGATTGGCACAGTCAAATGAGTGACACATGTGCACAAATAAATTCTGCAAATAACCACGAAACAGAGACGCAGATGTGCACGTAAGACATTGAAACAAGTTGGTGTCAAATTATTTTCACCAAAAATCACTGGTTCTGACTAACCTGTAATGCGGGCACACAAAGAGACAAAGCCCGGAGCCAATACCGCAGTGGAGTGTGTTCGGGCGAGTACAGGCCAGTGAATTCTAGCCTCTCGCCAAATAATAACGCGAAATCCGTACGTCTCTACTCATAGACCCAGACCTCTGCACTCTACACTAGAGATGCGATGAACGACTACTGATTAGTGCGCTCGTGTAAGGGCGTTCAAGTGCGATAAAATTATAATTTTATATTTTTTTGAAATATTGTTAGTTTTGTATACGATTCTTGTGAGTACATTTTACTCTTACGAAACAAATTTAGCTCTCATAGTTTTCACATAACGGGGCGTCAAAGTCAAAATTTTTTGGTTACACTGCCATTAAAATAGTGAAAAACAACTACTTACCGTGAACTTTCATCACATGAGCTATGCAATAAAACATTTATAAACCCACAATGTAATATTCTGAATTTAAAAAAATCGCAAAAGTACAAAAAAAGTTGATAATATTCAGCAAGTTTTTAAAATACAAAAAACAGTTAGCGGGATTTTTTATAAATGTTTTATTAAATAGCGCATAATATGTTATTTCACTGTGAATTATTTTACGTACGTAAGTCAATTGATATTCACTATTTGCATGGCAGCAGAACATGCAAATTTTGACTTTTACGCGCCGTTATGAGAAAACTAAGCCAGCAAAAATTTTTTCGTAAGAGGAAACTGCACTAACAAGTATTTTCTACAAAACTAACACTATTTCATATAAATATAAACTTATGCCTTATTCGCACTTGAACACCCAAGTAGCTTTTATACGATGCAAAATGGGTGGTATGGCATGAGAAATCTCTTACAAATATTCCAGCAAAATCTCAAGACAACTGCCAAGACACACACTTACATGCTAAACTTGCAGCGAAGATACATCTTGACTGAGAAAATAATGGCATCGTATTTTACATACCGTCCATACTATTATTATTTTCATGCTACACATATTTTCTGTAATGTCAGTGACTATCTAATAGTTGATAATATTTACTGTGTCCATCTAGCATACCCGAAACATTTTTTTTTTTGGTGTCCCAAATAATTGGTTTAAATAAAATGTTTTGTATGAGAAAGTAAATTTGGCCCGGTTCCCCTTTGCACAAATATATACACAGTGCTTCACCTACCTCGCTGAATGATGCATAGCTGGTCACATGATTAGCTAAAAATGCCCGATAGCACGAGTTTAGTTTGTTTAAATATAATGTTTTTTATGAGAAAGTAAAATTCTGCCGTATTTTTCTCCGCTGGATCATACATCGCTTGTCACATGACTAGCAGAACTTGTTTCAATTTAGCACGTGTTATATATTCTAATCTCGGACAAGGTCCACCTTGCACGAGATATTCTCCAATGAGATTTCGTTTGAGAAGGCCACCTATCAGGAGTTTTGCACGTAGGCCTATATTGCGTCGTGTGAAGGGTGCTCCAGTCAAAAAGTTGCGGACATAGTTCGAGTATTTAATTTTGCAAAAGCTACGCTGTCTCCCTTTATCGGCTCACGGGGTTGCGTCGGTTATGCTGATGCCAAATCTCTCCTTTTAGATTCTCCCGCTCCTTTTTTTTTCTCAGCCTGTTTTACGCTATGCTCTTTATAGATGAGAACCAGTGTGAGTTACCTGTATGGATGGGTTTTGCCTACCACGCTTGCCGGCGCAGTTTTTATTGTAGAAGTGGAGTGGCTGCCAGTGGAGTTGCTGTACAATATGCAGAGATCTTTGAACGATTCCTGCAATGGGTTAGCATTAGAAACTGCACAGTTTTTTTGGGCATACGTCATTACGAGCTTGTACTGTCGTGTTGTAGAAATATTCAAAAATTAAACCAAAAGAAAAAAAAAAGGAAAGAAAAGGCAGTGTGATATAGGCCATTGCGAGCGAATATGTTGCGGAAAATCCCCTACTGTAAAACAAAAAGATCTTGTTTTTTTACTCTTAGTTTTACTGTGGAGATTTTCTGCGGCACAACATTAGGTCGCAATGATACGTCCAAAATAGGTTCAGTTTATAATGCAGATCTCGTTAATATAGGCGTAACTGAAACTATAAATTAGATTTCTGATAGCCGCCAACGCAAGGCTTTAACGACCGAATTCTGGAAGTCCTACTTCGCGAGAAGATTCATGTCGAGGACAAATGTAGCATTGTGGATTAAGAGATTACAAAGTTGCACGGTTACTGTGGGCATAGACACTCCTAAAGTGACTGTTCTTGGCGGGAAATGGATCAACTGATCTGATGAATCTCATTTCTACGTGTATGGGTACACTTCAATACCCATTCACCTAATTCCATCCTGATTCCATAACGTGGCTTCCACCATACTTCACCATTGATTATACATTTTATGTTTCCAGAATTGTCTTCTCCAAACGTTCGTCGACCAACGATTGTAGAATTTAATTTCACCGGGAAGTAAAAAATTTTCTCGGTTATCTTGTCCAATGTCTTCCTTTTCATATCCATTTTAAAAAATCTTCACCTATGCTGTTATGCCCATTCTGCTTCATGGGGTCTGTTCCGATTTAGGTTTTACCATTTGTCAAGACGTTGAAGCAGTGTTCCACCAGTTTGCACTAATCACGGCTTCGTGAACGAGTCAGTTTCTCTTTGAGAAACGATTTATCTTCCTGTGCACTTCCCAGTAACAGTCGTTACGTAAAGGGGAGAGTTCACCGAAAATTTCAGTTGTTTTAGTAATTTCTGTTTTTGTACGAGATATGAATTGTTTTGTATACCAACATTGTGACTGTTTTTTTCTGTATTGGAAGTTTTGTAGGTACTATAGTTTTTGTATAATGGCAAGTCGAAGTTCAAATTAGCATAAAACTGTTTTATGCTAGATAGGAAAACCAGATGACTTATAGAAATAAAATAATTTACACTGAAGAACGGTGTAACGGACTTCACCAAGACATTTCTAAAATACGCATCGAATATATTTTTTATCAGTAAGTTGGCAATTATAAATTCATTATATTTTTTAATAAACCAAAATATTCAGTGTGGTTTTGTACACGCCTTGGTGTAGTTCGCGACACTTTTCTTGGGTGTAAATTATTTAATTTATTTAAATCAGTTTGGTTTTCCTTTGTAGCTCTAACCCGATTTACAGAATTTTTCACTTTTACATTCCATTAGACAAAAACCATGAAAGCTAAAAAATTTTCATTACAGTTAAAATAGTCAGAGTGTACGTCTACAAAACAAACTGTATTTCATACAAATATAACAGTTATTAACACAGTTACATTTTTCGGTGAGCTCCCCCTTAAGAACTTCTTAACGTATTGAAGTCGCAATGGACAGCGTTACCTGCCTCCTACCTATCTCTATAGCTCACTCCATCTAACCTATCGTTGAAAAATTTCGCTTTGTGTACCTTGGCGAGCAGGGTTAATCTCGTTTGCGTCTCATATTGTAGCCTACCTCTATCCGGCTGCATCTCATTGGCGTTGCCGTGCACGAGTGTGTCACAAGCTATGTCCTTCATTATCTGCTACGGGACGGGAGTGGGGTGTGTGAATATTGTTAATGTTTCTATTCATTGTAGGTATATGACTGCACTTTTTGTTTATTTATGTGCATGTGAATCCTTGATTGGCTGGATGCATCAGCTATTTTTTCTTATGCAAAGCTGGGAATGCTCTTTATTTTCATATGCGAATACACTGAGGTGTGTGGTAACTTGCAAAAACTGAATGCTGTATACGATTCTGTGGCAAAGTGCAAGGCGAAATTACCTTTCGTTGAAACTTAATTTTTCGACATATATTTCTGACAATATCAGCTGAGGTCACTACGATTGACATCCCCACACACTGGAAACACTTTGGTTGCCACAACAAAATGTTTGTTTGAATATCAGCAACTGCAAAGTTACTTTATCGCAAATAAAATATTTGTTTACAAGTTACAGTAATGGTGACAAAATCTGTGTTATTGTTAATATAGTTTATTTGAAATCGTGTTGTGAAGATAGTTGTGGTATTTTCAACACAAGCTGTATGTTGACAAAAATTGTCGTAGCTACAAAGAAACTTATATTATTTTCAAAGAAAACGTTTTTAAGACGAAATGTGACACAAAACATAAGTTTTCCGTATTTGCTTTGCTGTGATGCATGATTTCTTTACCGCAAGCTTACACCTTTGCGGCAAAATTACTTTGCAGTGGATCATATTTAACCAAAATGTTGTTATGGCAACGAAAATGTTTTCACTGTGCATGCGGGGCAGCAGGACGCATGCCATAGAATGAATTACATAGTAGTGCTTTGAGCACACTATGCGCGTCTATTGTGAAAGCCCGTATAGTTATACCTATGTGTTTGTTAGAAATTTCTAACATAATATTTCACGCCGTTTGTATAAAAACTGAAATTCGAATGTAATTTCACTTAAAGTTATTTTCGCCTTACGTTGTACCACAAGTCATACGCCATAATCCGTTTCTTCGAGTTACCAACCACCTTGTGTACTGTACAACAATGGTATCACTAATTACATAGATACCAGGTATGCACTGTGTGAATTAAAATTGTTTGTCTGCCGTACATAGTCGCCGCACAGTACAGGACAGTGTTACGAATAAATAACTATATTAGACCGTGAAAGACCAACTTTATTTCATTGAAAATTTAAAATTGAAGAGATTTTGGCCAGCGTTTTAAGGGGAAGGACAACTTTAAACTCAAACGTATTAATTTATAGAACTAATGTATTTTGAGATTCATTAAAGTGTAGTAAGATATGTTTTTTAATTCCTGAAATTGAGCAGATATCGCCAAACCGTTACATGGAAATGTTGGAAATTGTTTGTACTATGTAGTCTAATTTATTCAAAGCGTAGGTTTTTATAATTTCGGCTAGTTATTGACTTTAAGAAAATTTAATCAAGTCGATAATTAACCAATAATATAGATACTTATGTTTAAAAAAATTAGGCTGCGTAGTACAAACAATTTCCAACGTTTCTATGTAATGGTTTAGCGATATCTGCTTCTGTCCAGAATTTAAAAAAAAAAAAAAATCTCACAAAACCAGCATGAATAGGAACCCGTGGCCTTACGGTCATGATCTCTTATTTATTTCAAACAATTCAAATAACTCCAATATTTTTTAACTAAATGCTTTGGAAAAATTTGAGCCTGTGTACATTTATACGACACACAATTTTGCCAGAGCGTTTATTTTGCTTTATTTGGGCTTATTTTGACAAAAAAAAAGATATTTCAAGGGCAAAAATCTAAAAATCCGTGTAGTGTATTGCAACAGAATAATTCAGATACAAACTATGATATATACGTTTTAAAAATGTAAGAATGAATTTTTGTTATATATAATAATTTGCGTTAAAAATAAATATTTTCGAAACCACTGCAAAACTAAAGAGCGAGGCGTTAATAAGGCACAAGGTTAGATTGCGTGGTTTAGTTAAAGCTGTTATTGATGGAATGTTTGTGTGTTCCCTGTAGAAACATCAGGAGAAGAATATTAAATACTTAGGACGATTTCAGATGACGTAATAAAACTAGCATACAATTACTTGCGACGTCGGAAATTCTATCAGTATACATATTTTATACTCTAACAAATTAAAATTTCAGAAATACAACTGAAACAATAATTCTGATAAAAATAAATGCATAAATCCAAAATGGTGACACTTAAGGTCTGCATTCAAACATTGCTGTTCCAATTTTATTTAAATTAGTTCAAGGTAACAGTTTGGAAGGCCGCGGTCTGTGTGTTGGTTCCGAAAAACGAGGCCTCGTGCACGCCAGGTCGCTAGTGATGTGGTTCGAGTCCCACCTTGCCTCGCCTCGCTGCCTTTACCTTTCTGCGCACTGGCTTGAGGCGTAACAACTGGCCTGCGACCTCCACCGCACATTTTCAACCTGTCGAATCGTTTATATGCTTATTTTTAATGCTATAATCACAATAGCGTGACAGACACAACGCGAAGGGCGCGACGCGAATAACAAAACATGTCAGCCAATCAGCATCGAGGCTGCTGTGACGTCAGCGTGGCAGAAATTTAGACACGAGACGCGAATTTCGAATATAAAGTATTTTTATTTTATTTGCTTCGTGATCGCGACAAAGCTGAAAAGCGGAATTTAAATTTGTGTCCAAATGTTGGATAAACTGGTGAGTTGGAAAAAACATTTATTAAATTTACTTGAGATCTTTATTAATTATTATAAGTAAATCATAACCATGTTAAGCAAACGTGACCTTAATTTAATATTTGAGAATGCCAGTCGGTGTTAAATATATTGTTGCATGCCATGTTCCTGGAGGCCAGTGGTCGGCGGCTGTTTCGTAACACCCTGAGGGCTGGCCGATGATTCAAAGCCCGGGTGGCTCATAGTGGGAATCCCGCCGAACCTACGTCATAGATACCTGTCCCAACTGCGTCTTAACCCTTCGAGGGCGGCTGACGTGACTGCAAGCATATCCGAAACATAATGAAATA
>PNEQ01130099.1:0-17152 GCA_003012365.1 Medauroidea extradentata | reverse complement strand
TTTTCAGTATGATGTAGAAACTGCTGTTGTCAATTTTCAATAGTAAAATATACAAAATACAACAGCGGTAGAATATGTACAATTCTTGCAAAAAAATAGCAAATATATTTTCACATTTCAATGAGACAAAAATATGCAATTGGAACTTAATTCTTTCTTGCACACAATTTATATTACAACTTGATACTGTTCTTTCTTGTTATCGCACGTACCACATTCTGATCACAGTACACTACAAAATATTTTATTTCAAGTGTAAAAATGCTTATTAATATGCTATGCCCAGGCCTACATTGGTGTAGTAGGTTCTTTTCGACAGTGAAAACATGACACAACATTAAATTATTTAAGAGCTCTTGGTATACAATATCGAAAACTTGAAGGAATGACTTAACGGTAGGTATACATGTGATGTATTGCATTGCGGTTCCTAATGTGAAACTATTTCATTTGCTACGATGAGATTGGCAGGCTATTTTTCGAGTTTGTAGCGTTTCAGGTATAATGAACTAAATGTAGACACTCCCCTTCAAGTATCTAGTGTAAATATTTGAACTATGCAATCTACCAGACCATTACGGATTTATTTTCAAGTTGCTAACTATTAAAACATATGTGATTCTACTGAACACGTATTTCCATTTTCAATACCTGTCACGGAAATATTAACCAACAAAAAATATTAACGCAAAATCCAAAACTGTATAAGCAGACTCAAACGAGACATAAAAACTTGACAATCATTATTGCAGTACAGAACAAGACCTACCTACAAATCCGTACACGAAAGGAATGTTTTGGCCATCTGTACAGAAAGTATAGGTTTCTTGGTATCATAAGACAAAAAGTAAAAACGAGAATGTATATGTTATTGCGCAAACAGCACACATGAATAAACCCTTTTTTTAAACTATGCTCTATGCGGCAAAAATATGTTTTTACTACATAACATTGTACATATTCCAACAAAAACTTCGTTATTTATATATTCCACAACTAAAAATAGACAAATTTTACAGTTTCAACGTAAAATTTAATTAAATTCGCCGAAACCGAGTAGTATGTTTTGTAAACAACTCAGAGCAAATAAACATAAACCAAAATAAATATTTTGGCGCGAGATAATTCACTGCCATGTGAAGGCAATTTCTGCATGTACAATCAATGATCCGAGTGGCAGTGAGTAGTAATATGACGGCCGTCCTACGGTGTTGCCAAGTAACATGCCCGTAATATTAAAACCAGCAGATTTTGGTAAGGGAAGTGCTTAGTGAATCGCAAATTAAGGTAAGCGACGTTAAGCGATCCGTAACTTAAAGTTACTGGCCGTAACTAAGGAAAAGTTAGTGAATAGACCCCCTGGTGTCCCACAAGGATCTGTTCTTGGCCCCCTCCTATTCTCTCTGTTTATAAATGACATTGCTAAAAGCCTATCTTTCTTCAAACATCACCTCTATGCGGATGACTTACAGATTTATACACACTTCAATAGGAGTGAAATTAAGAGAACAGTCGATCATATGAATAATGACCTTACAGAAATTCAGAAGTGGTCTGTTCGCAATTGCCTTAATGTAAACCCTGCCAAGATCCAATGCATTCTCATTGCTTCTCCTCCCCTTCTATCCACTGTTAATCAAACTGAGTTTCCTGAAGTAGTCTTTAACGGAACTATAATTGCTCTTACAAAATCTGCAAAAATGGTGGGCGTGATAATTGATGGAAACTTGTCGTTGAATGCTCATATTACTGACTTGTGTAGAAAGGTGTATTACTCGCTGCATATTTTAAGGTGTTTCAAAACACTGATGCCATCCAGATTAAAAGCAACACTTGTCCAGAGCTTCATAATGCTCATTATTGACTACTGTGATGTGGTTTACAACAATCACAGTGAATGTCATGTGGCGCGACTTCAAAAACTGCACAATACATGTGTCGGATATATATTTAATTAAAAAGTTCGTGACAATGTAACCCCCTACCTCAGAGACATGTCATGGCTTAAGTTAGCGGGAAGACGAAACACCCACGCTCTGTTCTTGTTGCATAAAACATTGAACACTTTGACACCTGGCTACCTAGATAAACGTTTCGCTTACCGAAATGATCGACATGCTTTAAACACACACACTCCAAAGCAGACAACAGATTAACAATACCTCTACATAAAACTAAATTTTTACTCCCAATTCTTCACTACTACTGTATCAAAGTCTTGGAACAGTTTGAAACTGAAACACAGGAACATAAAAAGTTTTTGTACTTTTAAGAATGTAGTAATCAATAAATACTATCTTACTTGCCCCAGTGAGCAAGATGCACTGGATTAGTAGTTCGTAAATTGAATTTAATTGAATACATGTACGTGATTCCGTGATCACATTTATACACGTGTGTCTGTGTGTACGTGTGAATGTGATAAAAAGAATATACTTATGTATTTTAATGTATATTTTTGTGTGTGTGAATGTGATCCCATCCTTAACCTCCTTCTCATCAGCCCCTGATATTTTTTCCGTAACTTGTCAATTAACCTGTTCAGTTTCAGTTATTACCCTCACTATTTCAGACATTTTGTGTATTGTATGTAGGGATAACTTGTGTTGTTTTGTTCTCATTAGTTTTAATTGCATATATATTTTTATAATTTTAATTTTTAATGTAATAGTTATGTTTCTAAAACAGTAATGGGTCCAGTGGAAGACAAGGTAAATATGCCTCAACTGCGCCTGAAAGCCACAAATAAATAATAGTGAGATGAATCAGAAGGTGAGAAATACGGAATAGGGCCGCACTTAGAGGATCTGTATACTGGCAGAGGGTGTGAACCAAGTGATTGCCTGTGATGGGTGTTTTTTGCAGACAACTGCACCATGTTGAGTTTACAGTGCAAAATATTTGAGACAGCACATAATTTTTACTGTAATATTCTCAGAATCGTGATATAAGTGCAAAATGCTCTCGTGAGTTCCAGTACCTGGAATTTGAGAAACTCAGCCTGTGCATACCTAGAGCAATTAACAGTGTTCAGTACTAAAACAAAATTAATGCTTCTGGTCAAGTGAGGCTTATTGCCACAAATATTTAAAAAAAAGCAAAACTAACCCATACAATTGTACTTTCACTGGTATCAATACTCAAGGCCTACACATAATTTGTTTGTAAATTAATCAGAATAACATCTAAGTTAGTACTCAGTACAAATTCACTTAGGTTTCTTTTAAATATTTTAGTGCTATATGAAAAACACATATTTTGCCTGTAGCTGGAAAGTTTGCAGAACATCTTGTTGGTAGTGTATGAATTTGTAGGGTCAAGTTCTTGTGTAACATTGATGGTTTTTTATAATAAATTAACTGACAATCTCTGTTACAGATGTACTAAACATTTGAAATGTGAAAGTAATGTTTGAATGATTTCACAGAATTCATGTGGATGGAAGAATCTACTCTTCTTCTTATCGAAGAATATAATAAGAGGAAGGAAAACTTCAAAAGACCTATGAAAGCAAGAAAAAGGGATTGTGGGACGAGATTACAGAAGTAATGAAAACACATGGGTAAGTTGTCCTATTGTAATTTAAGTTACGCCAGTTTATGAATGTGTCAATGCCCAAGGATAGCTTAGTGCATATATGCAGTTCTTACAACAGTAGGATAGTGTTTGTGGCAGTGTGATTTGCTAATGTCACTCTAACTAGTATTGTCTGACAGTATTACAACAATGTGATGCTGCAATTTACCCCTTTTTGTTTTAAATAGCATTGAAATAGGAAGAACGTAAGACGAAACCAGGAATACCAGTAGTATGTTCTAATTTAGAAATTGTTTACAGAATAAGGGTATTTATTATGAAGCATAAAATTAAATAAGCTGTGGTTTTTATTGCATCATAATGTTGTGTCACTAGGTAGCGTTTTTGTTGATTGCTGGGGAATTGTGAATGTACTTTTGGAATGAGCGTTTATGAATTTGTGAATAAAAAAAGGAATTTCACTATAAAATTTGCTGCCCTTCTTAACTAGCTTTGAATAGAACACAGATGTAAACTTGTTGGGTATCAATTCCTTGTAAGCACCCTAGGATGTAGTCTTCAGTATAAAATTGATGAACTGTCAGCATTTTTACATTCATTATATTGATCAAGTAAATAACTGGAACAGGGGTGCCCTAGTTCATGAACACAAACCTAACTCACAGGTTTCAAGGACATGTGAGGAGTTAATGGAAAATTAGTAACGTATACATCAGCAAATATAAAAGCCTCTAAATGTTATGTTTTTTGGATTTACATTATGTTATTTCAAAATGTGTTTATGTTGGCTATTATTGACAACTAGAGTTTAGAGATATATATCCCCTGTGACCGATATATTTTGTTCAAATAACGTTTGGCTGTACACCTACTTAATGCCTAAGACACAAAAACCTTTTTACAAGGTTAAACTTGAATTTCATAGGTTTTACATGTTGTCTGTAATATTTTTTTTAAAGTTTAAATTAAAATTTACTTGCATAGGTTGTACTGCATTGAAGTGTACATTTTTTTTTAACAAAATGAAAAAAAACTTTTCCGAACATTAGTGAAGGTAATTAACTGCACTAGTGTGCCCTGAAACTGAAAATATGCAATAATCCCACGATTGCGCAATTATAGTGTGCTCAAAGCACCATTGGTTTTACACAGTAGTGTTGCTTGTGTACATGCAACTGTCAGGTACTGAAAACCATAACAACTCACTTTCAAATATTATGTAAGGATATGAAAAAACACAAATATTACCTTGTAACCTAATTTTGTATTCAGCTACTTTGTTTCACTCAGGGTAGAAAAATAAGTTCTATTTTAACAGTAATTCATTAAGTCTTGTGAATGTATTTCGTAAACATCACTTCAAGAGTCAAAGAAAGGTTCTATTGCAGCCCCATGTACCTTACTGAATAAAAAAAGTAGTGTTTTGGTTTGAAACTTTCGGCCATAACAATGATTTCCCTACTAATTTATAAATTAATATTGTACCTGTGGTAACATTTAAATGAGTTTGTACAAATATCAGTTGGCTTATAAGGATTTTTTTGTTCTGTTTTCCGCATCAGTTTTAGGTAATAATGTCTTATAAATGGCACATTAGACTACTTGTCATTTCACACACAGCCTACAAGTTTGTTGCTTTAGGAAATTCTGGCTGCTCATGAATATCTTGTGCCAACTATATGCAGATTGTAGGCAAACTTTGGCACGCTAAACAAGTTATGTTAATATAAATTAACTGTGCTTATTTCAATTGATTTATGTTGATTGATTTTGAGTGATGCTTTTCTCACTAATGACATAGATGACATGCACTTAGTGCTTTACAGTTACATTTAATATTGTATGTGGAGAAGACTTAGGCCTCGAGACTAACCAATCAAATTGACAGAAGTTTGAGGTACTCGTAAGCTGGTGACATACATACAAAAGATGAACATGTAATTTTACAATGTTTCGCTGGCCTAGGTCAGTGAAATGTCGAGCAATGCACCTGTGAACTATGTGTTCGCCCTTTTGTATGTCTGTCACTATCAAGTATTACTGACCTGTGAGTACCTCACTCAGCCTTCTGTCTATTTATTTAATTATATTTAATATTTATTTTTAACATGTTAATGTATTTTACATTTCAAAAATGTTAAATTTCTGTCTAAAAGCTAAGTTACGAAATTGAAGTGCACATTTAAGAGTCAGTATTTCAAATGTAAAATTTGTATATAACTGTGAACTAAATCACAAATATGTACTTATTAGGTGATATAGATAAGTAAATGACATGCAAAAAAGTGTGTGTTGTACATATAATCAATATGTGAGTGTGTGTGTTTGGTTTTTATAGATATGGTCTCACTGCAGAAACTTGCGATCGCAAGTTCAGAAATTTGAAATCCACATTTACACGGATTTGGGACATAAGTAAGGCATCTGGAGTGGGAATTTTTTGAAAATTTTTTTGGAAATTTTTTCCCAAGACAAAGCACTAAACCCAGTAGTCTTGATATCAAGTGCAGTTGAGTCCTGTATTTCCAAAACCGGCCATCTCCATCAAAAGTGTTTTGCGAGAAATTGAGAAAAACAGTTTACCCATGACCATGATGTGACACTGAAGATTTTGTATTGCATAAATATGTTAAAATTGCAAACAATCTTTGGTATAAGACCCACAAATCACAGTTTGTAACTGAGTAAGTTATTTAAGTTTAAACTTTGGAGTTGGCTTGTTTTGGAACTCTCCATGTCACTTGGCCACTTTTGGAACCAAATAAGTTGAAAATACCAAGATTAATGTTAATCTAAAGAACATAAACGATAGTATATTGTGGTCCATTGTACATTGTTACATTGACTATAATGTGTATAACTAATATAATATTAATGTCGAAAAGTTTGTAGTAAATTGTAAAGATATTAATGTAAAACTCTACTGAATTCTATAACTACTAATCCAATACGGTAACCTTTGTTAAATTACACTTTATCACACAAGTATTTGACATTAATGTTAACAATACAATGTAAAGTGCTCATATCTTTAACGACATTTAACACATAAAGTTATTGTTTGCATATGTTATACACTCAATTTTACCTAGCTCACTAACGAACGATGGCTTTGCAGAAACTGATCTCACTGTGCTCTTTATTTCTCCTTTTTGGTTCTCTTACATTTGTATGTCTGATTACGAATGCATCCTGTCGTTGCTTATCTCGGTGGCCGTAGAAACATTCGTTGAAGTACTTGACATATTTCTGGTTAAGTGTTGCACACTGGAAGGCTGGTTTGTCGTGCAAACACTTCGGTATTGTTGGTAGGATTTGGGAAGAATACCTGAAACAATATTAGATTTTTATTTTACAATAACTTGTCTTAAATTTCTAATATTTTAAATGTCATTTGATAGTAAGTTCGCAAGTTAAATAAATTTTTGTATTTTACGAGAACTTCTAACGAACAGCATTACTTTTGTGGAACAAAAATGAAACAAGAAACTAATTTTGTTCGAAAAATCAATTCAAGGATAACTATTATTAGTTGGCTAGTAAGGTGGAGGAATGTGTTATAAACAACTTCTGTATCTGCTAGTTATATTATGAGGTTAAAATGTGACATTACAGAGAATGGCTAGGTTGATACAAATATTATTCACACGTAACTCTTAATAATGAAATATTTTATAAAATACAGTGGTTTTCATTTATGTAACATTTATTTACATCTACATTAGTAGATTTCGTGGCTGTACAATTACATAAACAAATGCAACATTAATGCACTCACCTATCCCTTTTCTCTTTATTTTTCTTCCATCGTTCTGGATTTCTTCTTTTTCTCCCACTACCATGTTCACATTATTGTGGGAATTTATCCATTTCAAACACGAAAACTATATTTTACAACCACAATCCATACGAACATCCCAAACAATCACATTATAGATTACGCAGCTATAACTTTTACACAGCTACGACTTTGAGACAATGCGGCAGTGGCGCGAATCACATAGCCAGTTTTGGAACCAAGTTATGCACATCACCACATGGCCAGTTTTGGAACTAACATTTTGAAGCACAAGGCCTGTTCTGGAAATAACTACGGGATTGCACGACTGTTTATTCTATGAATATGCCCGCTTCTGTATGTAACTGATTATTTGTTCAATAAATATCACAAATACATTTAATTTTCTTCAACTATCTTGTTTCTTAATTTTTTGGAGATGTCCGGTTTTGGAAATAGACGATTCAATTAAAACCACAGAAACTGTGGTGTCATCTTCTGTACCACACAAACGTACACTTAACACAAATGATGCTGTTCAAGAAGGGGAACCCCATTCATCTGCTCCATGTGACAGCATGCCAGAACAGCCCACACAAAAGCAAGTGAAATTCAGAATACTTGAGCTGCACAGAAAAAGTTTGATCGATATTGAAAGTGAGAAGGTAAAAGAACTTGAAATGTTAAGGTTAGCAGTTGAGAAATCAAACACGTTGCAAGAAGTTTTCTGAATGCAATGGTAAATAAAGTGAACTCATAATTTATTTTAAAGTGTTTCCTAAGTAAATATTGTTCCTGAGAATGTTAAATGTTTTTCATATTAAACATATTGTTATTGTATATAGTTTTGACATTTGATTTTACTTATGTTGTACAAATAATGGCAAAGAAAAATTACTATCTTAATTTGGTGTAATTTTTGTAATAAACAATGATTTTTTGAAGTGAAACTGTTGTAATATCTTTTCTTTATTACGCTCATTACAATAACATATTATTCACAGGTCCATGTTTACATACACTGCTCTAGTCCGCCATTTACTCAACTGACCTGATGCAGACACGTCTACCAACTTACTATCACAACACCTTCCCCTAACCAACAACACAACCTATAAAGCATATCTTTCAATGCACATCACTCAAAATACAACTATGCCAGCATGGCACAAACAGTTCTGGTCTATCTCTCAAACATTAAAAACACAATTATAAAAACATGACACAACCTTGTTCTACTCTCTATACCTTGCTGGTATTCTTATTTCTCGTCCACATTTTGTTCGCACAGAAAAACCACTACTGCCCTCCCTCATACTCGAGGCAGTCTCGTCCTGCCTGTTAGTTATTTCTGGACCATTGCTTGGTGGCTCTTCTCTCTGGCTACCTGCTATGTCTTCAGGTGGAAATCCATTGAAGTCAAAGTCCAGGCTATACCTTCTCCCATGCTGCTCCAAGGGTAAACTGGATGGTCGCAAGTGCCCAGAGTTCCTGCGGATGTGCCGGCCCTCTTGATCTCTCACAATGTATGACATTGGTGTTACTGCCATTTTGCACCACCTCTGCTGGTTCCCATTGTTTGTCTCGATACAACAAGACTATATCTTGTCCCTTAGCTCTTTGATCATGCCACTGCTTGCTCTTAGCTTGTCTGTTTTGTAGTGCCCGAGTTGCTTTTGTTTGTACATGGGGTTCTAACAACTTTTGGCTAATCGGTAACTTTGTTCGCACACACCTACTCATTAATATCTGTGCTTGTGAAAGCCCTACCCCCGACAGGGGAGTGTTTCTGTTCTCAAGTAGCATAATTGATATGTCACTCTTGGGATCGGAGCACCGTCTGAGCATATTCTTTGCAATTTTCACCGCCCGCTCTGATTCTCCATTGGGCTTCGGATAACGTGGACTTGTTACCACCTCAAAGTCCCAATTCGCTGCAAACTGCCTGTACTTGTGGGAATTGAAAGGCATATTGTCTGACACAATCACTCTCGGTACACCATGCGTGGCGAACACATGCACTAGTGCTTTTGTTACCCCACTTACTTGTTTACTTTCCACTTGTAATATTTCAATCCATTTAGAAAAGTAGTCCACTAAAACCAAATAGCTGTTCCCCCCAAAGTCGCACAGATCAATGCCTACTTTTTCGAATGGTATTGTTGGAACTTCATGACTGATAAGTGGTTCTGCTGTGTTCCTGTTCCTGAATTCCTGACACACCAGGCACCCATTCACTACTGTTTCTATGTCCAACGACATGTTCGGCCAGTACAGTACTTGCCTGGCCCGTGCCTTGGTCCTCTCTATGCCTAAATGTCTTCATGGAGAATGTGCAGCATTTGCGGTCGCAGTGCCACCGGTACCACGATGCAGTCATTCATGAACAACAGCTCCTTGTCCACATGCAGACTATGTCTCTGGGTAAAGTACATTTGAGCTTGTTGGCTGACATTCTTCTTATGCTCTGGCCAATCTGTTTGACAGTACTTCATCACCTCCCTGAGTCCCTCATTCCTTGACGTTTCCTGTCGGAACTGACCCTTTCTCTCTTCTGACATCTGGACATTATCACAAACACCGACGATGTGAACCATCTCACTTGCCAACTCAGCCTCACTGTCATCACACTCTTGCATGTAAGATCTTGACAAAAGATCTGCTACATGCATGAGTCTGCCTGGCAGGTTCTCAACCGATAGTGTGTACCGTAACAACTTAATCTTCATCCGCTGCAGTCTTACTGAGTTCACATCACCAACACAATTCTTAAATATAGGAACAAGGGGTTTATGATCCATGTATACAGTGACACTCCTGCCGTATATGTACTGATGAAACTTCCCAGCTGCAAACACTATACCCAGCATTTCTTTCTCCACCTGTGTGTAGTTCTTCTCTGCTGGAGACAGACTATGTGAAGCATAACTGATGGGTTGATCCCCACACATCAAACAACAGCCCAGTCAATCCTTTGACGCATCACACTGAATGGACAGAGGTTTGGTGGGGTCAAACAGGCCTAGCACTGGAGCTTTCCTAACCAACTCTTTGACTTGCTGGAAGACCTCGGTGTGCAATGGCAGCCATTGCCACTCATTATTACTTTTAAGGAGGTCACGCAGAGGTGCAGTGATGCTGGCTAAATTAGGCAAAAACTTCCATAGGTAACTTATGAAACCCAGAACCCTTTGGAGTTCAACTTTGTTGGTGGGCATCTTTAAAGCTAGCACTGCCTGCACCTGTTCTGGATCCGGTTTCATGCCGCTCTTAGAGAACACATGTCCAGAGTACTTCACTTCACTTTGTTTGAACTGAACTTTGGCCTTATTGAATTTCACATTGAGTTATTTTGCCCTCTGAGCTACCTGTAGTAAGGTGTTATCGTGCTCCTGCTCATTTGCTGCTGCAATCAACAAATCATCAAAGTAGGGACTATCACTCCTGGAATGTGTCCAAAGTTCTCCATATTTACGCACTAAAATATTTCTGGTGCACTGGATAAGCCGAATAGGAGTCTGAGAAACTTGTAGCATCCAAACGGTGTGCTGAATGTGCAGTACTGACTAGATTGTTCATCCAACTCGACTTGATAGAAGCCATCTTTTAGGTCCAGACAGCTTAGCTCTTCCAAGGTCGGTATCATCTGATACTCCCTGCAAATTGCTGTGTTTAACTCCACTGGGTCTAAACACAGTCTGAGTGACTTGTCCGTCTTCTCTACAATTGTCAGTTGACTAACCCACCCAGATGGCTGAGCAACCTTGGCTATGATTCCTAACTCAACCAGCACATCCAATTTTTTGTTTAAGTCTCTCTCTAAGTGCAATTGGCACTCTTTTGAGAGGTTTTGCAACAGGATGCACCGACCTATCCACCACCAGACTGCACTTATCAGGCATACACCCTGTTCCCTCAAAGAGGTATGCAAACTTTGTTTTAAACTCTTCGTTTGAGAGACCGATATTACACACACTGTGAACGAAAGTACGAGAGACGAGTCCTAAAGACACACACCCTGTCAGTCTAATGATCGGCATTCTATAGTTGCTGTCTTTAACAAAAACAAACTCCAACAACACTCGAGCGCTATCTTTCTCATGTGCTCCTGCACCACACAAATACTTGACTGAACCCACCGGTTTAAATCTGTGGCCACCAATACCCTCTAAGGTTATGTTTGGCTGTTTTAACTGGCTTGTACTAGCAACATGATTCAGGAGACTTTGCGACACTATATTTACTTCTGATCTAGTACCTAACTTAAATTGCACAAACTTGCGTTCAACACACACGTCTTGGACCAACTCCTTTCGGAACTGTTTCACACCTTCTACTACAACACTGTTTTCCACTGGTGGTATTTCTACAGCTGTGAGAGTACTTACAAAGAACTCCTCTGGTTCACATGTGGCCAACCTAACCTCTTGAACTTGACTCGTACACGCAACTGCAAAATAATTGGATTTATTGCATTTGAAGCACTCTATTCCAAATGCTGGACACTAATTTCGTCTATGCTCTCTTCCACACCGTCGGCACCGAAAACTTTCCTTGACTGCTTGCTGCTGACTGGGTTGTCTCTGCTTCCTTGATTTTCTCCATACTGCTTCAACCATATGATCATACTGCGACTCTTCACTCGTAGTTGTCACATATTGCCGGACTGGAGTAACCATCTTGTTCTGAACGACATCACCTCGCTGTTCACCTAACTCTGCAACTCGGCACTGGTCAATTGCCTTGGTTAGGCTTAGCTCCGGCTCCCTTAGCAATCGTTCTTGGAGTCCTTTGTCCCGAATTCCCAGAACTATGCGATCCCGCACCACGCTGTTTCTCTGATCTTTGAAATCACAATTTTTGACTAGCTTTTTTTAGGTCCCGCAAAAACGAATCAAAAGATTCCCCTTCATCTTGAGAACGACAGTTAAACTTATAACGTTCCACGACAATGTTCTTTTTCGGGTTACAGTACGTCTCAAAGGTCGCAGTAACCTTCGTAAAATCCTTCTTGTCATCATCCGACAGATCGAACGTATTGTACAACTCGACAGCCTCATCTCCGATGATATTTAACCACACGGCAACCTTGACTGCCGACGACTTCGACTCATACCCTGAAGCCAGCATAAACATGTCAAAACTTTGTTTGAACTTACGAAGGTTTTCACACAAATTGCCATCGAGTACCAAAGCTGGTGGCGGTTTGAACGACTCCATCACAGCCGATATACACACACAGGAACTTTAACCTTCGTAGCCGTATAGCCAAGCGATTTTCCTCAGGCTACCGAGACACAATCCATGTACCACTAATTTCCGACTGTGCCATGTTGTAATCTCTTTTCTTTATTACGCTCATTACAATAACATCTTATTCACAGGTCCATGTTTACATTCACTGCTCTAGTCCGCCATTTATTCAACTGTCCTCATGCAGACACGTCTACCAACTTACTATCACACAGAAACAAATTTACTGCTTCTAGTAAGTAATGTAATGTTGCAACTAATAATGTTTAATCTAGTGGCGTAAATAGGCCTGTCAAGAATAGTAGGTGGGAACTCCATACTCCAGATCCTATTTTATAATAGGAGCTACGAAGCACTAATTAAACATCCAAGTTATGGTTCTTATTTAGCAAGAGTTGTTCTCATTATTGGTCACACAGCGACTTCAACTTGCTGAGAATGTACCAGCTAGCAATTAAATATTTACTGGTTTTCCTTACTGAAACTTACTTCATCTTTAAAATTGAACATAGAAATAAAATGTTTAACTACACTGTACACTTGCAATTATTTCCACAAGGCTGTATGTACTAAATGTATATTGTCAACACAGGAAGTCACAAATATTAAAAAAATATTTCTTAACATGTTGGTATGATAAATTTCTCTGTAATGTCAGTGTTATCAAACACAGATATATATGTACTGTATTTCTGTTCGAGAACTCTGTGCCTCATCACTTACTCGTGCAATATTCTAGTTACTCCTTTTATCATAGCTTTCTTGCATATATGCTATGTATAATATCTGCATGACACACTCACTCACTTACTCAACGCACAGCCCAAACTGCTGGATCTAGAACCACTAAATTTAGAGGGAATCTTCCCCTTTCACTGTAGGCACCTACTAAGAACGGATTTTTCGAAATTCGATAATTAAGGGGGTGAAATGGGCAGAAATGAGTTTTCATACAATCCCTGATATCTCATTAACTGGGAAAACTATCATAATTTTTTTAACTTCAAAATTATGTCAAAACAAATGCATATTTGTGCATTTTTCGATATTGCAAAATTCAAAAATTAAGGGGTGAAAAGCCATAAAATATGTTTTACTACATTAAGTCATGATTTCTCCTAAACCATTTCAGATAGTGAGGTGATTTTTTTCTTTAAAATGATGCTTAAATAAATATCTGAAAAGTATTTTTAAAATTTTTTAAAATTCGTCCTTAAAGTTTTAAAAAAAGTAAAACGTGTTTTTAATTGATCCCACTTATCTCCTACACCAGTGGAAAGATTGAAATGCTTTTTGCTTTAAAATAAATCTTACGTAAATATCAACAAAGTAATTTCAAGATTTTTCAAAATTCGTCCTTGAAAGCTTTTAAAAAAATTTATTGTGTTTTCAAACATTCATCTGTGCCGCTTATACCCATTCAGATATCGAGATGATTTTTTGATAAGAATGAAGCTCATGTAAATATCTACAAATGAAATTCAAGATTTTATGAAATTTGAAAATTAAGAATCTGAAAAACAGTAAAATGTTATTCTCCCGAAAAAATAGAATAATCATGGAGAAATAATTCAACAGTTGTTTCTTTTTGCCAACCTACTCATAAATAAAACGTCTTTGGACTGTAGCCCGTACATACAAAAGAACTATCACGGCCTACCTTTAAGCATTCACTCAGGTATTGTATAAAGTTTTGTGGTGTGGGAGGGGTGGGTTTACAGGTTCGTATCTGGTGCAAGACTGCGATGGGAATTACTATGACAACATACGAGCATATTGCACACGCTCTTTATACTGAGTTAAGACAATTTATAGTTCACTGTTATTGAGTATGCTAGCTGTTAAAAGCCTTCATCACATATTTTATCCAGAGTTACTGTTTACTTTATATTATTTCAAACGGGCAAGCTGCAGCCAGGCAGCTATTTTATAGCGGAATAAAGATGAATTAAAAACAAAGATGTTCTGCAATTTAGGTACACTGATTGCAGTGGACTGGAAAAAGCTGTTCGTATTTGTTGTTTTAAAGATGTACAGAGAATTTAGTAACACCATCAAATAATACGTAATTAAAAGTTAGTTACTAGTACACGCAGGCTAAGCTGCAAAGGGACAGCTAGTGATATATATAATAGTCTGCCACACATATCTGAACATCAGGTTTAACAAAGAAATATCACATCCAGCGTGAAGAGCTTAGGAAAATAAGATTAATCACAATTTTAAAAAATTGAGAGTTGCACAAGTACTTACAGGTGGCACTTGCAGATAGAAAACGCATACACACTAATGGACGAACACATTTCTCCGCGGAAGCGCGGTCACAACATTTCGCAGACTACTTCGGCTTCATCAGGTGTCTCCACTCGTCACCTGATGAAGCCGATGTAGTCTGCAAAATGTTGTGACCGCGCTTCCACGGAGAAATGTGTTCGTCCATCTGTGTTGTGTGTATATGTTCTTTATCTGCAAGTGCCACCTGTAAGTACTTATGCAAATCTCAATTTTTTAAAATTGTAATTGGTAGCCTAGTGGCCTTTCCTGCCATTGTCGAATTACGGCGAATGTGATTGACACACAACTTACATATTAAAATTTAAGATATGCTAGTATTTATGGAGTACTACGGAGCTCCTGTTTCGCCAAACTAGTCTGCTTCCTCAGGCAGAGACTACATAAGTAATTAGTTGCCTAAGGTGGTTCATCTAGTCAGCACTTATAAAGACCACCTTGTCTAGAAAAATAGTTTTAAAATATTATTTATTGTGATCCTGAAAGTTGCAATATGACCTCCATAAATTGCCCCAACCACTCCAGGAAAACCATTTGATTTATGCTGGAACTCCCGGATGATTTCTCGACACTCACGCTTATTTGGCCATGTAATATACATATCCTTCAATTCAACAAGTGTATCAATAATTTGAAAGAACATTAAATGCAGTGACCTTGACACAATATTGAATCTGTCCCCCCACTGCCGCAAACGTTTCCTGTCTGGCCAACTTCCAGACTGTTATAGCAACCTTTTGTGGAGCAGAACAATATTAATCTGTGGACCAATCTGATGACTAACAGCAACAACAAGTTCCTGAAACAATGAAAAGAGGTGCTCATGTCATTACTACACAACACAATAAGTTTCAGAATCCTGTAAATTAACAAGGAAAAATAAATTAAAAACAATGCTACTTACTACAAAACTTTAACTGAATAATTAGAGACAGGGCCCTAAAACTAACAAAAGTAACGAAAATTCATATTCTAATTCTTGACCAATTAAAGTAACAAATTTATTCCGATTCTAATTCAAATATGACGACAAAACAAATCACAGTTAATTAATGTTTCGCAGTTAAATATCGTGGTCACACATTTACACATCGCTGCCGGTACAAGCATATAAAAATGATTTTACCCACATGTTTGTTACAAGTCTACAGACATTAAAATATTACCAGTTAGTTGCATATAGTGAGTGTATGTGTATGTATGTAGGCCCTATTTAGACTCCATAATACAACAAATCTTGTTAGATAAAGAATCAAAACAGAATACAAGAGGCGGAGGAAGGAATTTTTTCTCCCATTAAAGCTGGTCTTGTACCAAGGTAACCATGGGTGACAAGTTGCACATCACAATTACGTTGCACGCAATTCCCTTTGCCACCAGACTCAATGCTACAAGCTATTTACTATGAGCGTGACTTTTTACATTTGTGATTGTACGGAAAGGAGTGTGACTTTTGCAAACGTACCTCCTTCACTGCAAAGAATTGCCATTTATAGTGATAAGTGAAGGAAGGAAAAATGAATAGAGAATATGGAGGAAAAGAAAAATATTAAAAAAAAAAAAATAATCAAGTTTATTTCTGCTAACAGAGCTGTGCCAGAAAGATGAGGCAAGGTTTAAAAATTTTACAAGAGTATGTCAGAACAATTTCAAACGTCTAATTGAATTACTTGAGCTTAAATCAGCAAACACAGCACAAACTACCACAAAAGTATTCCTGCAAGTGTGAGACTTGCAATACCACAGATATATCATTAGTGTTTGACTAAACAATTCTTTATCTGCCCAATGTCAATATTGTACATTAAACCAAAACATCTCTTTTTGTGTATTTTAGCCAGGAAATTTAGTGAAACAAATTACCTCATGGAAACAAGGTACTCTGTGATACACTATTTGTGACAAAAAGGTGTGTAGTAAAACCACTCAGAACAAAAACAAAGTCAGACAAGAGAACACATGCTGTATGATGTGGGCCTTTGGAAGTAGGGGTGTTTGGTAGGTCCGAGCACAAGAGGGTTAAGGGCGTTCAAGTGGGGAAAAATTCATAATTTTATATTTGTATAAAATAGTGTTAGTTTTGTAGACATTAATTCAGAGAACATTAATATCTAACGGAAAAAAATTAGCTCATCTAGTTTTCCCGTAATGTCACTTCAAAGTCAAAATTTGCATATTTTTACTTCATACAAAACTTGAAAACCAGTAAATATAATGAAATGGAAAAAATCTCATCAAAACTACACGTCACCGTCTACGGCTTGAAGCATATACAAACACATTATAAAATAT
>PNEQ01130092.1:0-10467 GCA_003012365.1 Medauroidea extradentata | reverse complement strand
CGGGGAAACTACAGAGTGATATCACTATCACGAGGCACGCCAGTTGTGTGGTTAATTAGGAAATATCATAGGAAGTGGCAATCAGCGTTGACGGATGTCTGCGGGCTGCCAGAGGAAGTGTGGTTTGATTAGATAGGCTCGGCGCACTCTGCGACCCGAGAACTGAAGTGAGGCCAGGAGCTAGCTGGGCCACTACAATGGTATCATGCATGAAATCAATGTGCTGGCTGCGAGATTTTATATTTAAACTCTCATGACCGCTGGAAAGAAGTTTCGAAAACACAAAAGTGAGTGAGTGAGAGATTTTGGTCAGCGCTCAACATCGAAGCCTTTAGCACTGGTGAAGGGTGACATGATGTACGAAGCAGCGCCAGAATGAGAGGGCGGGGGAAACTGGAGATCCTGAGAAAACACGTAGACCAGCGGCATCGTCCAATACGATTCCTGTAAGCAAAAATCCAGAAACCGACCCCGCCGGGAATCAAACCTGGTTCGCCTAGCTGAGAGGTGAATGGTATAACCATTTGGCCACCGTGGCCCTCAAAACAAGAAGTGATCAATATATGTGAAAATGTAATATACAAAAAATGTTCCACAGCAATCGCCCAACATTTTAACCAGAATAGACCATTAGTAAACTTAGAAATAAAACCATTATCTGTTTCTGATGTGCTACAAGTCTTACTGTTAAGGCTAATCGATACTATACAATACAACACAACTTGACATGCCCAGTGGTCAAGGAAGTAACTTTATTATTCTGTGTGTTAACATTTGATGCACACAACAGAGGATTACATATTACTATAATTGTTCAATTTCAGGCTTGACGACCACGGTTCTCGTGTACGTTTCTGAAGTTGCACACCCTCACTTCCGGCCGATGCTGCTAGGCTTCAACAGTGTTTTTGTTTCTTTGGGAATCCTGCTAACCTGTGTCCTGGGCATGTGGCTCAAATGGCATGTCATGGCAGTGTGGTTCGGTGGTTTTGCTGTCTTCGGACTCCTGGTTACTCTGCCGATGCCCGAGAGCCCTTACTGGCTAATTGCCTTCAGCAAAGGAGATGTCAGCACTCGCAAAGAAAAGGCAGGGAAAGCTCTTTCCTGGTTGCATCGTGATGAAGAGGTAAGGTAAACTTTGAATAGCTTAAGTTCGTATAATAATAAAATTTAAATAGTTTGTGTTAAGTCTATTAGGGAAATTATTTTTATATACTTTCATTCTGCTAAACTGCAAGTGTATCTAAACTGAATCAGAACGAACTGAACTAAATTTCACCATGAGAATTCAGATATTGCTAATATTCACACCTATAGTTGTTAAAAACATATTCTCTCGTAATACTGGCAAACAATTATAAAATTTAATTAAGAAACATAACACAAAGAAAAACAAAAGGTTCATTGCAAGACATCTTGCACAGTCAGCTATGCACGGAAAAATATAATATTTGTGTGTGTTAATGTAAAAATATAATATGTCTTAAATTCTGTTTCCCATCATATGTTGAGCCACGGGAACATACTTCTAGGACATGCCGTATGTGTTGCAGTTTCGCAGGAAAAAAAGTTTTATTCCTTTATACATAGATACATATAGTAAAGTATGTATTAATGTGCAATTAAGTGCTGAAAGTGTTCTATATACACTTACACATTGTGTTGCAGAATTCTGTGTCAACTAAGTATGCTCCATGACAAATACGTTAATTTATAAATTAATTATTTTGTTCCAGGATGCCCAAATGGCACTGCATCAAATTATGAGCAGTGTTGCAACAAGAGATGATAATATTAAACATTCAGAAGCACCCATATCTCAGCTAAGCAAAGCTGATATCAAACCTATAGCTATACTCTTTGGAATTTTTTTGTTCCAACAGCTTTCGGGTACCTACACCATCATATTTTATGCTGTCCAAGTATTCATTGACCTTGGTGGGAACTTTGGGGCAGGAATTGATGAATATGATGCAATGGCATTGTTTGGTGTCCTCAGGTTTGTTATTAGCATCGTATCTGCATTCCTCTCCAGAGTGGTGGGACGTCGCACTCTTTTGTTCATATCTGGGTGGGGAATGGTTTCTGCTTCGTTTGGTATTGCAATATACATGACTGTAACTGGTAACGTAATTGATAAAGAAACAACAAACCAGTCATGGAGTTGGCTGCCTTTGGTTCTTATGCTAATACATTTATGCTTTAGTGGAGTTGGTTTCCTGGTTATCCCTTGGACCCTGGTCGGAGAACTACTGCCCGTCAGAATCAGGGGTATTGGGAGTTCCCTAATGATCTCCATTGCGTATTTGCTTATGTTTGCTACTGTTAAAACATTTCCATATGTAAAAGATGCAATAGGTACACCAAACTTATTTATATTCTTTGGTTGTGCAACACTTTGCAATATCCTTTATGTTTACAAAATTTTACCTGAAACAATGGGTAAAACACTGGAAGAAATAGAAGCTGCTTTAAAATAGCATCACTTACATTTACATTTATGAACGAATTTGCAAGCAGATAATAAATTTATTTTTGTTTTATCTGTACATGGTTTTTTTAAGTACTTTTATTAGAGTCGATACATCATGTTATGTACCAACCACATAATTATTGGCTTTCTGTATGCATGGTATAACAAATTTGATAGCTGTGGGTTTTGTCATTGTGTGATAACATAAACTGTTACCTTACATTGAACCATAATAAATTGGACTAAATTCCTCGCAAACACACTTAAAATCTGGAAAAGGGCATGTCTTCCTAAAGTATATTTTCAAGTCATATTTAACTTTACTATTCCAATTTATCTGTGAAACTGTCAGTCTTCATGCAGATACTTGTGAAATAGTATTTTTTAACTTCACACCAGTTAAGGTCAGTTTTGACAGAGGTACATCAAGATAAGCCACAAGATGCGCAAATGAATTAGCTATATGCTTTAATCATCTTACTAAATGTACTGAAGCATCTGTCTTGGCATTGTACAAAAAATATAGCTGCAACTTTCTCTCGTCAGATATTTGGGAAACTGTAAGTCCTGATATAAAATTGTTTCAGTAGTAAGCTGACAATTTGTGACTGTTCACTATAACATTGCAATATCTTAGAACAAAGCATAGGCGTGCGCAGGTTTATGTTAAAGGGGGTGCATTACTTAGATTTCTATGTACACACACACAAAGCCAAAAAAGGAGGGGGTCTGTCAGCAGTCCCCTCCTGGAAAAATTTGGATTTTAAAGATAAAAAATGGTGCTATTTAAGGAGTTTCCAAACCAAAACATTGACTTTACTACTGTAAAAAACTGTAACATATTTAGGATAATTATGCCTTAAAAATGAAAACTGCAGCAAATTGCAGTGCAACTGGGGGTGCAACTGTGTCCCTTGCACCCCCTGTGTGCACACCTATGGTAAAAAGTAGTTTTTGAAGCTATTTTAAGACTGTTTGTCTCGCATGTTTTATAAAAAAAATGCACCAGTTTAGGTGTAACAAATTAGAACTTGTGAAATATTCTTCCAAATAACTTTTCTCAAGAGACCTGAAAATGTATATGAGAATGTAAGAAAGGATGCGCACTTGAATATTTGTCACCATACAACCGCAAATGAAATGTGAAATTCCAATTATTTTTTTAGGTACCTGAGAACCAAACACTTGGATTTAACATAGTTGTAATGAGAAAATATCTATTCTACAAACATGATTTATGTGTTCTCCTGGAACATACCACAGATTCATAGATTTACTATATGTAACATTGCTATATATTAAATCAACTAGTAAAACTGCGTAAACACAATCAACCAGCAGTGAGCAATGAAGAAACAGACCATGCATCACCACTGCACATCACTTGTTGGACACTTTCGTAAGGACCTATGTTCGATTCCTGGTTTTAGCATCATCATTTCAGTTTTTCATAATATCCTGAAATCCCTCCATGCCAATGATGGGCTGGTTCATTAACAAAGACAATGGCCATTTCCTCTCACCGTTCCTGTCCTTGCATAAAGTTATGTATCAAGGGGAATTTACAACGATCCGTCGCGTCCGCCCATCATCCATCCGTCAATTTTTTGGCCCGTTCCGTACGTCGGAAATGCTAGCGATTTACAAAAACACGCCATCCATCTGTCAATATTTCTTTAATTTGCAATGCTACCAATGTACAAACAGAAAACTTCTGTGTGATGTAAAATATTCCCTTAAATATATTATTTATTTTTACAGATTTTTACTCAATCTATAGCTGCTTATAATTGCAAACACTGTTCTTTGCCACAAAGAAATTTAACGAGCAGAAATATTTACTAATTAAATTACTTGTGATGTAATGTAAGCATTATGTAAAAAATAATTTCGGATGGTGTTTTAACATTTTCCGAATGCCAAAACTATCGCCATCGTATTTTAAAATAGAATTTACAGTGCCATCCAACAAATGTAAAAAAATTCACAGCCATATTAATAAAATTAACTGTTAAAATTATCGTCGCTATATTTAGAAGGCTGCAATTTCACCCGTCCATCCGTAAAAAGTTAAAGCTTGGCAAGCTTTCGACGGACAGACAGATTGAATTATTCCAGACACCTGATTGGCTGGAAGTCACATGATCGACTGACGGTTGACAGATCGACGGGCGCAACGGATTGTTGTAAATCCCCCTTAACCATCTCTAATGACCATGCTGCCAACAAAATGTTAAGCCCATTTAAATAAAATATTAATCACGGCACATCAAACAGTATACTTTGACACAATGCAAAATGTTCGAATTTGACTGTAACAAAATTTTCTATGGGTTTTTGACTGACCGATGATGGAAAGAGCTCTGGAAGATTGAAGACAACAATGCAGATGCTGTAAATGTTCTTCAGCAGAAACAGAAAAATGTGTAATTGAACGTCTTAGAAAAGTTAACACTCACAATGAACTGCACGTTAATAGAACTGGGCAACTCCTAGAATTCAGTATTTAAGAAACTTAACAAGTTGAAGACTGGCAGATGTAACCTCCACGGGCGTGACTCCAGACAAACTCACTTATGGCGGAAGGCACCAAAGGAAGCAGGTAAATATATCTCGGACCACCTGTTGCTAGAGAGGAAACATATGGTGTCCTTAAACACTTACCAAACACATCAAGTTCGTAACAGTGATGGTGTACTGTCTTCAGTTCTTCAAATTAATCAAAGACCTTGGGAACCTTCAAAAAGGCTGATGTTCACTGTAGATGGGATAAGTGGGTCAAGAATAAGTGTGTTCAAGCTGAAAATTTTCCCAAAGATTTGAAAATTCTGGCTCTTAGTTAAAGATGCTATTAAACAAGAGAGGAGTACATCAAAATTCCCGCAGTTAAAAAATATTTTTAGGTGTGTAATTTTGACTAGGCAAAAAAAAATAACAAGTTTATAGTAGTCTGAAACACTATTGGTTATACAGTCATGTGCAAAGTAAATGCTTGAAACATTTACCGCATATCTAATGGGAGCTCAAAATGGAAACTCAGTTCACGTGCAGTATGTGGGAAGTTGCAACTATGTCTTCAGCCATTACATTCTCACGTGCATCGGCATATCTAGAAATACTGATGCTGCAAATATATGTACTTAACATTCATGAATGTCAGCATAATGACAAATCATATTATGTTATTTTGGTTCATTTGTAACAGACTTAAAAGCAAAATTTTATAAATGTACAAAAATCCTAATTTTTTGCAGGGCTGGGAAGGCAGTTGGTTAGAAATCTTTAAAACTTCTTTTATATGCACATGCTAATATATGCAAACTATTGTAAATAAAGATTATCTTTTCTATAGTGCGTAAAAGCTGTTATCTAAAGATGACTTAATCAAGTGACAAATTAAACTTGACGTACACAATGTAAGACATCTTGAAAGCTTTGCCAATATTTGCACAGTTAAAAAATATTGTGTCACACTTTTACCTTATACCATGAGCCTCACCACTGCATTTACTACGTATGTTTAGTATTCTCAATGTTCACTAAAATCATACACTATTAAGACATTTAACTAGCTTTTAAAGAGACACTTCCGTTACACAAATTATTTTGCATAGGACATCACTATTGATGAGGAAATGTTTACTTAATAATACAATATCTTTCTGCAGGTATAAAATCTTGCAGAAATTTTCTCTTAAAGAAATTAACACATTGAACATACCTGGAAATTCAGATGCATTATGCTCGGCTACCTTAAAGAGTATGGTAGCTTTATATTGTCCACAGTCTTCCGAACATGTTGCCCAGTACTACCAAGCTGTGCTACAACTTCTGAAAAGCCATAAAATTTGTTTATGCACAAATGGGATCCGTAATGCTATCCTGAACTGAACGTTAAGAGGATAGATACACACGTGCACACATGCACACACACACACACATATATATAATTTATTTATTTAATTATACACACAGACACACACATACTGTACTTTAATAGGCAGATGCCTGTGTATTTTTTTAAGAGTGTTTTCACTGTATGTATGTTTATTTTTTCCATTAACTATTCTATGGCATCCATCAAGGTCTTCATACGGATGACAATAGCTCTGCATGTAATTTTTGTACTTATCTTCATGTAAGAAATGTTTAAGTGCTTAATAATTATTAAGTTAAAAAGTTTCTAAATAAATTACCAATGGTGAATCTTGAAGTACAGCCGGCCTACTATTTACCAATATCAATGTAACTGGTTTTATCACTACTATGAGTGATTTATACTGATGACCAAAAGTATGAAAAGGAGCCAGCAAAAAACAGGAACAAAACCAGTTTTTTTTTTCTAGATGAAAATGCATCAAACTCCTCTACTTAATAAATGCTACAGTTTCTCCTAAAATATTTTAACAAATGACTACGGAATTATTATTGGTTACAAGGTAATGTTTTAATTGACCAGATAAATAATGAAAGAAACAGATAAAGCAAAACAAGACTGGGCTATAAGAGAGAAGGTAAGTGTGTATTGTAAGCAAATAAACTGTGGAGGATGATGAGGATGATGATGAGGCCTTATCCGACGGCAGGGTATCGCACTTCTGATCTGATAGACTTCTGAACTGTGAGCACATATCCATCTGGGGAATACTGAAGGGTAAAATGAAACTAAGTCCTACTATGAAGAAATGACTGAATGCATTGTAAGCTATGTAAGAACCAGGGTCTTTAAACTTTGGTACACTGACCCATTAACATCTTGCCATTATAAACACAGCTACTAACACAATACACACTGAATATACACAGGTAATTCCACGGTTCAACCGACATACTTCAAACGTGTTTTTCTCAGAACATTGGGAAAAATAAATATCCTACAAAACACAGGGCTATGCAGCTTCAGTAACAAGTCACAGGAACAAATGTGCAGGAAATGCAGACAAATACAGTTGAGAAAACCCGTCCAATGCTGTAACGACAAGAAGGGTGAAAGACACACACAGATGACGTGACATCGTCTGACTTCTTTGTGCGAGGCTACCTGACGAGAAGTATGCTGCGAACCTTGACCAGATACATGCCTAGTTGCAGCAGACAATCGCTGACACAGCTGATCAGTTACGGACAGAGTTACTTCATATACAGTGGTCACGCTCCTTGACGTGAAGTTCCGCACCTTGAATACGAGTGGACGGATGGTGTGAGCCACTACACGTTATTGTAGTCACAAGTTACTCTACAAGGCTACATGTGTTTTCTTTTACATTCGTCCCTGTAATTCGTTAAGGGATCTGCATAGCAAATTTTCTATTCCGAAAGTTCTAAGGAACATGCTCCTCAAGAACGTCTGTCGAATTGTGGAACTTCCTGTAAATAAAATGTATCCAACACCAGGAATTACCTATAAAATTTATATATAGGGACAGCATTGCACAATGGGTTTAAGATTATCAGAGTACTCAAACACAGAAGATAAAAAACAAGCAAAGCAATTGCTTTTCAACACTTTTAAGGTCTTAGTGGTCGGTGCAGGCCAACCAATTCTACCAAAACAGAGATGGCACACTGACCACACGCTAAACACCTATGATCATCATAAATATAAATATGTATCTTCATGATTCAAACTATAATTTAAATTAATTTCACAATTTCAGTTGGTTAACACAATAATTAAAACTATGCAAAATACCATTACTCTTTTTAGCATGAGTTAGCAGAAGCAAAATTACTAAAAATATTTTGGATATCATGTAATGAATTTAATACATGCAACTATTCTTATAGGCCGTTCGGAATAAAGTGAACACTAAATATTTAACCTTTGAAAAATATCACTAACCGTTGCTACATATAATTCAACATTGCCGATAGTCATCTTACTGCTTGTATGGTTGGCAACGAAATAACACACCATAGTTCCGTGTTTATTCGTATTTAAAAACAACAATACTGAAACAAAATTAACTGACAGCGATATAATTGTATTTTATATAATTTATAAACTTCTTTTTTATCAAACTATATAGGTACCTATCGACTGAACAATTTATCTTACACGCGCAAACATAAAGAGACGTGTCCCAGGAGGTTAGACTTTTCCCGTCGTTAGTCGTTACACGCGGAAATATACGAATTGACTGGAAATTGACCTTTAGCAGGGCTTTTTTGAGTGCTCACTTTATTCCGAACTGCCTATACCTGTATCAATGTGAAAATATTTTTGGCTTGTATCGAGTATGTAGTACTGTGCAAAAAAACAATAACTGACACTAACTAAATGCACTTATGAAAACCTTGCTCAATATACTTGCTAGAGTAGACAATACTCTAAAATTGGACAAGAATCTCGTGCAGCCAGCAGCAGACAAAATGCAGTAAAAGAGTGCGTAAACAGTAAACACACACAGACTCCCACATGTGTACACACAAAAGAATATGTTGCAAGGCATTCTGAGTGCATTTTCACGAAAAATATGATGTGAGAATGTAGTATTTTTGTTCGACCGGAAGTCCGGAGGAGTTTTATCAAGTAAAAATGTTGCCAGAGACTGTGATTCACGTACGCAATAAATTGTATAATGATTAATTATTAGGCCAACTAAACATATAATTTTTCAACATTTTAAACTTAGTTGCATATAGTAAAATTTTGATCAACGCAAAAAGTAGCAGTTACGCATCATGAGAATTTTTTTCACTTTGCAATATATTGCTATGTAAAATTTTGGAGGTTAGCTCTAGCATTTTTGTACAATATATTTTACTATTATGCAATTGTAAAGCTATATGTGTGTATTGTACCAGTACAAGAGAATATTCTGCACTATTCTAACCTGATCTACTAACACGGGTCTGCCAGATCGGCAATTGAAATGTACAGCTTCTAAAGATTTTTGGTATATTTTATTTTAAATGTCAAATTATGACTGCTCGAAAAAAAAAAAAACCAATGACAGAGTAGATACGGTCTCATGACACCAATACTACTAAGAAAGATTATATCCACTACATTTTCGTAAATGCTTGAGAAGCAGCCACTTAAATTCAACATCCTGTTCTCATTCAATTTTCAATAATATAACTACAGTCTCAATTTTTCTTTAAATCCAACTGTGGAAAAAAAATTACCCGGAACTAAGCCACAGGTTCACTGTGACAAGTCTTAACACAAGTGTAGTTGTCTGTTTATATTACAGTTATTTCACACCCAAGTCTTTGACTGAAGCAAACTGCTCATAGTAAAACCTTGGAGCCAAATACCCAAAATCAGCACATACTGATGTGTAGTAATTTTACGTCAGGTTAGATTCAACATTACGTATACTTGTATTGCAAAAAGTGCACTTTCTCCATTATTTAGTTATTTGGTTCTGCAAAATACCCCCAGAGTCATATTTTGTAAATAATTTGTTACATGGGTAAACTTTATTACTATAAAGTTCTCATTAGTATAAATGATTCTATTTACCTTTTTGAGTGATATGAGGAAATCATTAATTGTAATTACCAGTGAAAATTTTTTCTATATCAAAAAGAGTTAACACAAATTCCACTGTTAAAAATATGTCACAGTACTGTAATAAAAATATTTTGTATTTTGGGAATAAACCACTTGAATTAAATGGCAATTACTTTTCAAAGGTTTTATTTGCAGCTGTAATTACAAAACTCATTGTAATTAAATGCAAAAAATTTAATTTCAATAGACTGACGTAGTCATAGGATGAACATCAGTTCTGTTATTATAATGTGTGGTACTTTGAGAGTCTCTGATCCTCCTACAGTAAAACAGGTATAGGTGATTCGGAATAAAGTGAACACTCAAAAAAGCCCTGATTAATTTCTATTTCCTGCCAGTTTATATCTTTCCGCCGATGTAAATACAAATAATGCCACGTGCTTTTATTTACATAGGGTCGTGCAATGTTTACAACTACATTAAACTGCTCCGATAAATTTTAGCTACAATATCTACTCATTAAATGCACGGG